>PVKH010006828.1:0-20698 GCA_004027955.1 Chaetophractus vellerosus | reverse complement strand
AAAATACACTGGAGGGGGCTGGCTGTAGCCCAGTGGATAAGGTGCTGGTACACCACATGGGAAGCCCCGGGTTCTGTTCCCGGGGACCTCTCTGAGTGGGCAGACCGCCTGAGAAGGCAAAGCCGCCGTGGGCATGGCAGAGCCGCCATGGGCAGGGCAAAAAGCCGCCATGGGCAGGGCAAAGCCACCATGGGCAGGGTGAGCAGCCTGCAAATGGAGCAAAAAGCTGCCTGCGAATGGAGCAAAAGCCGCCTGGGAACAGAAACAGAGCCGCCCACAAGTGGGGCAAGCCGCCTGCGCAGTGAGCTGACTCGGTGCGTCACTGCAGCGGGGGGACACAAAGCAGGCATAGAAGAACACATACAAAAAAATGAACACACACCAAGAGCAAGCAGAAAGGGGAGGGATATGTAACCAAAAAAAAAAAATACACTGGAGGAAAAAAAATACACTGGAGGCATATAACAGCAGATTTGAGGAAGCAGAAGAAAGGATTGGTGAGCTTGAAGACATGGCCTCTGAAAGCAGACATACAAAAGAACAGATGAAGAAAAGAATGGAGAAAATTGAACTGGGTCTCAAGGAAATAAATGATAGCAATAGACATGCAAACATATATGTCATGGGTGTCCAGCAGGAGAAGAGAAGAGAAAAGGAAGAAGGAATATTTGAAGAAATAATGGTAAAATATTTCCCAACTCTATTAAAGGACATAGATATCTGTGTCCAAGGAGCACAATGTACTTCCATCCAAATAAATCCAAATAGACTATCTCCAAGACATATTAATCAGAATGTCAAATGCCAAAGACAAAGAGAGAATTCTGAGAGCAGCAAGAGAAAAGCTATGCATAACATATAAGGGATATCCAATAAGAGTAAGTGCCACTTTCTCATGAGAAACCATGGAAGCAAGAAGGCAGTAGTATGATATATTTAAGAAGCAAGAGAAAAACTGCCCATCAAGAATCTTATATCCAGCAAGATTGTCCTTCACAAATGAAGGTGAGTTTAGAATATTCACAGATAAACAAAAAGCAGAGAGTTTGTAACCAAGAGACAGGCTTTGCAGGAAATACTAAAGGGAGTGCTACAGCCTGAAAAGAAAAGACAGGAGAGTCTTGGAAGAGAGTCCAGAAATGAAGATTTTATCAGTAAAAGTAATGAAAAGTGCAAAAAGAGTGGTGAAAATAAAATATGACAGATAAAACCCAAAGGTCAAAATGGGTGAAATAAGAACTGCTTTTAAAGAAATAACATTGGATGTTAATGGATTAAACTCCCTAATCAAAAGACATAGACTGGTTTGGATAAGAAAATATGAGTTATCTGTGTACTGTCTACAAGAAAGTCACCTATGACCCAAGGATACCATGGATTGAAGGTGAAAGGCTGGAAAAAGATATTCCACACATACCGTAACCAAAAAGAAAACAAACAGCTTGAGTAGCTATATTTATATCAGATGAAATAGACTTTAAAAGCAAAACTTTTATTAGAGAAAAGGAAGGACCTTATGTATTAATAAAAAGAGTAATTCACCAGGAAGAAATAACAATCATAAATGTATATTCACATAACCAGGATGCCCAAAGCTACATGAGGCAAATATTTGACAAAACTTAAGGGAGAAATAGATATCTCTGCAATAATACTTAGAGGCTTCAATACACCACTCTCAGCATTGGACAGAACATCTGGGCAGAGGATCAATAAAGAAACAGAGAGCTTAAATAATATGGTAAATGGACTAAAGATAATATACATATAAAGAACATTGCAACCAAAAGAGCAGGATATATAGTCTTCCCAAGTGCTCATGGATCTTTCTTCAGAATAAACTATATGTTGGTTCACAAAGTAGATCTCAACAAATTCAACAAGATTGAAATTGAAATTGATCTGTTTTATCAGCCCAAGTGGGCTGGAACTGAATGCTGAATCACACGCTAATGATGTGATTGAATCAAAGCCCTAATCTTAACATAATTTAATCAGACGTATCAGCTGAATCTAATACAATCAAAGGGTATCACACCCAGAGGAACAGATCAGTTTAAAAATATAATCTCTCTTTCTGGAATTCATAAATAATCTCAAACTGCCACAGTGGGTCAATGAAGAAATTGTGAGAGAATTCAATAAATATCTCAAGATGAATGAAAACAAGGACACAACATATCAGATCTTTTGGGATGCAGTGAAGGTAGTGCTGAGACAGAAATTTTAGCCATCAATGCTTACATTTAAAAAAGAAGAGGGGAGCAGATGTACCTCAAGCAGTTGAGTGCCTGCTTCCCACATGAGAGGTCCTGGGTTTGGTCCCCGGTGCCTCCTAAAAACAAACAAACAAACAATAAGCAAGCAAACATGCAAATCAACTCAGGGGAGCTGAGTGGCTTAGTGGTTGAGCGCTTGCTTCCCACATACAAGGTCCTGGGCTCATTCCCTGGCCCCAGTACCATTAAAAAAAAGAAGAAGAAATAGATAATATGAATGACCTAACTACACGGCTTGAGGAAATAGAAAAAGAACAGCAACCTATTCCAAAAGCAAGTAGAAGGAATGAAATAACAAAGATCAGAGCAGAAATAAATGAAATTGAGAACAAAAAAACGAGAGAATTAACAAAGCAAAAGTTGGTTCTTCAAGAACATTAACAAAATCCACAAACCCTTAGCTAGAGTGACAAAGGAAAAAAGAGAGAAGATGCAAATAAATAAAACAAAAAATGAAAATGGGGACATTACTACTGACCCACAGATATAAAAGGTCATAAGAGGATACTAGGAACAACTGTACTCAAACAAACTAGACGGTGTTAATGAAAGGAAAAACTTCCTAGGAATGTACAACAACCTATACTGACCCTAGAAGAAATAAAAGATCTCAACAACCAATCTCAAGTAAAGAGATTGCAAGAATTATCAAACAACTCCCAAAAAGAAAATCCCAAGACCAGATGGTTTCACAGGTGAGTTCTACCAAACATTCAAAGAAGATTTAATACCAATCTTTTTTTTTTAAAAGATTTATTTTTTATTCATTACATCCCCCCACCCCCTTTCTGCTTGCTCTTGCTGTGTGTCCATTCTTGTGTTCCTCTTTGTCCGCTTTGTCTCCCCCCGTTGTGGCGACGCGCCGAGACCGGTCACCACGCAGGCGGCTTTGCCCCGCTTGTGGGCGGCTTCTGCTTCCATTCACGGCCGGCTTCGCTTCAGTTCGCGGGTGGCTGGCTGCGCTTCGTTTGCAGGTGACCTGCCCTGCCTGTGGTGGCTTTGCCCTGTCCGTGGCAGCTTTTTGCCCTGCCCACGGTGGCTCTGCCCACCCATGGCGGCTTGCCCTTCTCAAGGTGGTCTGCCCGCTAGGAGAGGTCCCTGGGAACCGAACCCGGGGCCTCCCATATGGTATATTGGCACCCTATCCACTGGGCTATATGGCCGGCCCCTAATACCAATCTTAATCAAACTTTTCCCAAAAAATTGAACAAGAAGGAAAGCTATCAAATTCATTCTATGAGGCCAGTATCACCCTAATACCAATGCCAGATAAATATATTATGAAAAAAGATGGCTTTCCCTAATGAATACAGATGTAAAAATCCTAAACAAAATACTTCCTAACTGAATCCAACAACATATTAAAAGAATTATTCATCATGATCAAGTGGGTTTTATACCAGAAATGCAAGGGTGGTTCAACACAAGAAAATCAGCATAATATACCACATTAATAAATCAAAGAAGAAAAATCATATGATCCTATCAATTGAGGCAGAAAAGGCATTGACAAAATATAGCATCCTTTCTTGATAAACATACTAAAAGAGATAGGAATTGAAGGAAACTTTCTCAAAATGATAAAGGCCATATACGGAGAACCCACAGCTAACATTGTACTCAAAGTTGAAAGACTGAAATTTTTCCCATTGAGATCAGAGACAAGACAAGGATGCCCACTGCCACCACTGTTGATCAATGTAGTGTTAGAAGTTCTAGCTAGAGCAATCAGGAAAGAAAAAGAAACAAAAGTCATACAAATTGGAAAGGAAGAACTAAAACTTTCTCTATTCACAGATGATATGCTCCAATGCCTAGAAAGTCCTGAAAAATCTACAACAAAGCTGCTAAAGCTAATAAATGATTTTACTAGAGTGTCAGGATACAAAATCAATATGCAAAAATCAGTGGTGTTTCTATACACTAGTGATGCACAATCTGAGCAGGAAGTCAGGAAAACTTTCTATTTACAATAGTGACAAAAAAAATCAAGTATTTAGGAATATACTTAACCAAGGATGTAAAGCACTTATATTCAGAAAACTACAATGCATTGCTAAAAGAAATGTAAAAAGACCTAAATATTTGGAAGAACATTCCATGCTTATGGATTGGAAGACTAAATATCGTTAAGATGCAAATTCTACCCAATTGATATACAGATTCAATGCAGTCCCAATAAACATTTCACCAGCATTCTTTAAATAATGGAAAGCATAGTTATCAAATTTACTTGGAAGGCTAAGGGGTCCCAAATAGCCAGAAACATCTTAAAAAGGAAAAGCAAAGTTGGAGGACTCTCACTTCCAGACTTGAAATCATGTTACCTAGCAACAGTGGCAAAAACAGCATGGTACTGGCATAAACACAGACACATAGATCAATGGAACCGAATTGATGGTTCAGAAACACACCTTTATATCTATGATCAAGTGATTTTTGACAAGTATGTCAAACCTACCCACCTGGAGCAGAGCAGTCTATTCAACAAATGGTGCTGGGAGAACTGGATATCCATTGCCAAAACGCAGAAGGAGGGCCCCTATCTCACACCTTATACAATGCTTAACTCAAAATGGATCAAAGGCCTAAATATAAAAGCTAGAACCATAAAGCTCCTATAAGAAAATGTAGGAAAACATTTTCAAGACCTGGTGATGGGTGGTGGATCCTTAAACCTCACACCGAAAGCCCAAGCAATGAAAGAAAGCATGGCTAAATTGGACCTCCTCAAACTTAAACATGTTTGTGATTCAAAGGACTATGTCAAGAAGGTGAAAAGGCAGCCCACTCAATGTGAGAAAATATTTGACATGCATATATCTGATAAGGGTTTGATTTCCATTCTATATAGAGAGATCATACAACTCAACAATAAAAGAGCAAGCAATCCAATTAAAAAATGGGCAAAAGACTTAAATAGATATTTCTTCAGAGGAAATGCATATGGCCAAAAAAATACATGAAAAAATGTTCAATATCACTAGCTATTAGGGAAATGCAAATGAAAACGAAAATGGGATATCATCTCACAATGCATAGAATGGCCATTATTTAAAAAAACAAACAAACAAACAAAACCCAGAAAACAATAAGTGCTGGAGAAGATGTAGAGAAATAAAAACATTCCTTCACTCTTGGTGGGTTGTAAAATGGTGCAGCCTCTGTGGAAGACAGTTTGGTGACTCCTCAGGAAGCTAATTATAGAACTTTCATATGATCCAGTGATTTCTCTACTAGGAATATATCCAGAAGAAGAGAAAACACAAACAGACATCTGTACACCAGTGTTCATAGTGGCATTATTCACAATTGCCCAAAGATGGAAACAACCCAAGTGGCCATTATTCAAAGTATGGATAAACAAAATGTGGTATATACATACTATGGAATACTCTGCTGCAGTAAGAAGAAATGAAATTGGGACACATATGATAACGTGGATGAATCTTCAAGACATTATGCTAAGTGAAATAAGCCAGACACCAAAGGACAAATATTGCATGGTCTCACTAATATGAACTAAATAAGAAGAATAAACACATGGAGTTAAAACCTAGGGTATAGGTTATTAGGATATAAGAGGAGGGCTGTGTAGCAGTTTTGCAGTTTGATGTAATTATGAATTCCAAAAATAGATATTGGATTATGCTTGTAAACTGGTCTGTTCATCTGGGCATGATTAAGCTATGATTAGGGCATTAACTGGACCATGTCAGTAGGGCGTTGAGCCCCACCCCTTGACATGACCTGACATGACAAAGAACAGAGTTGAAGCAGTTCTGATGTTGGAGTCTTGAGCTGAAGCCCTGGGAAGTAAGAGAGCTTGGTCGTGAGGAAGGAGAGAAGGCCCCGGGAAAAGACATGAGCCGTTCACCTGACAGTTCACAGCTGGCCTTGTGGAGAGAGGCAAAGCCTAGAGAGCCTCATAGTCTATAGCTGACCTTGTAGAGGAAACAGAGGAGCTAAGCCCGGAGAGAAACACAGTACTAGGAAGAGAGGAACCCAAGAAGCCTGAACCCTGGCAAACGTCGGCAGCTGTCTTGCTCCAACATGTGGCAATGGACTTTGGTGAGGGAAGAAACTTAGGCTTTATGGCCTGGTAACTGTGGACTTCTACCCCCAAAAAATACCCTTTATAAAGACCAGCAGATTTCTGGTGTTTTGCATTAGCACCCCTTTGGCTGACTAATACAGGCTGTGAAGGAGTACTGATGCTTAATGTATGTAGAAGTTTTAAATAACTTGTCTGTAAATGTGTGGAATTGGATAGAGTTGATGCTAACACATTATGGCAAGTAGCAGCTGGTTTATAAATGGGATTGTGGCTGCCAAGGGTGGTCTACGAATGTAAATAGCAATTGATAGAAAGCTAGAGAGTAATCTAGGGACTGTACAACACAGTGAACCCAGAGATGGGTAAGAATTGTGTTTAATAGTACAAATGTAAGAACGTCGTTCTGTGAACTAGAATGGGTATATGTCACTATTGCAGGGTGGTGGGAATGTGGAGAAGCATGGGAAAAATACAATTAATTTAACCTATGGACTATAATTAACAGCAATACTGTAATATTCTTGCATCAATGCCAGAGATTTACTTGTCAATAATATGGTGGTATGGAAAAAATATGCCAAATATATGCTATGGACCATAGTTAGTGGTAATAGTCTGATGATATTATCTCATAATCTGTAACAAATGTTCCCCAGTGGTAAAGGGCTGTTGTGTGGGAATTCTGCACATATGCATGATTGCTTTAAGTTCACAACTTCTGTAATTAAATACATTTTAAAAATGCAATAAAGTATCAAAAAAAATGCTACCATGAAAAAAAATCCTTAAAACGACCTGATTCAATGCCGACACTGCTCCCTCCCACTTTAACTTCCTTGTGGAGAAAATAACATCTCTGTAGCCGAGATTCTCTGAGGATGACATGAGAAAATGCTCTATAAACGCTAATGTGTTATGGAAGTGATGCTATCAAATACCAGATATTTTTTTTAATGTGTGAACAGCTTGTAAAAGAAGAGCATCTACATCAAGCAGGACTATTATTCAACTGAGTTCATTGAAAAGCAGCTTATCCATTCTTTTTTTCTCTTTTCTGGTATCATATCCAAAAGCTGAAGGAGATTTCACAGCCATTTAAATTTGATGTCTCAGGGTAGAAAGAGGATGGAATATGATCTTGAAAACCAATCTGGTTGAAATTGGGTCTATAGATAAAATGACAAAACAAAGCAAAGAAAAACAAAACAAAACAAAACAGTGCTTGCCATTTAACTAGCTCATCATGGCACCATGTTGAGCAGTATAAGTAAGTTTTATCAGTATTTTGAGTGAATACTGCTACAGTACAACACACTCCCTTTTTTCCCCTGTTAAATTGTTTGTCTCTAATAACTCTTGCTTGACTCATGGGCTATGTAAACTTATTTATAATTTCTCTGGCTTTAGTTCCCTTGGATCTCAGCTTCATCTCTAAAATGATGAGAAATGGGAACACTTACTCTCAGATGTAATATTCTGTAAGTTTGTGGTTTCATGACATCAGCAGTGATTTAAATAATAACAGTATAATAGTTGAGTGATAATTATTCATAATTATCTTATATGAAGAAGAATACATACTAAGGAACTAACGTCTTTTAGATTTACTAGGTATAGGCATTATCTCATAACATACTTAAGATAACCTGCGTTTGATATGTTTCATTTTGTACATAATAAACTGATACTCAGAGAGATTGAGAAATTTGTCTGGGGAAATCTAGCTAGTAAGTTACAGCAGGGATTTGATACAGTTCTTCTGGCTCTAAAACTTGCCTTCTTTCCAATGCACTGTCCTGTCTCATGTATATGAATTTTGTATAGCTATGTGTATATATATATATAAATGCAGTCATTTCTCACAAAACCAGTGTATAACTCAGGTTTATGCGGCTTCCTTCATTCTCATGGGCTGATTCTGTTTCAAATTTTACTTGATGTTGGGATAGTGCCAAGAATGATGATGTGCTTGGACTTTATCTTCTCCACATAGGCATAGGACAGAGTGAAAGACATTCCCTTGGTTACCATGATAATTTGAGAGAAGGCCTTGTCTTCCTCAAATATTCTGACTGAATATTTGAAAAGAAAACAAGGGAGGGCACATGAAAGACAACATTGCATTTTCAATCAGCAAGTTATGGTTTAAAAATCATAAAAAGAGATGTTAATTGCATAATATAAAACATACAGGAGAATTTGCCTCAACTGCCGATGATACCTCAACAACTTTCCAATAAAACTGAAATGGGTAATTCTAGGTAGGAAGCATGACCAGAATAGGATTTTATTTTGTTTCTTTAAAATTAATTAATTTTAAAAAATTATTATGGTAACATATATACAACATAAAGTTTCCCATTTTAACCACTTTCTATCATACAATTCAGTTCTGTTAATAGTATTCACAATGTTGTGATACTATCACCACCATCCATTACTGAAACTTTTCCATCACCCAAAACAGAAGCACTGTTTTTTTTTAAATTTAAATTTATTTTTTTTAAACAAAAGCTGAACTTTAAGTCAGTTGACTTGGTCCATTCTCCCTCCCCATTAGATTTTTTTTTTATAGGAGATTCCAGGGACCTCTTACATGGGAAGCAGGTGCTCCACCACTGACCTACACCTGCTTCCCGCTCCCAATTAGGATTTTTGTGTTTTTTTAATATTTTTAAAATTTAAGTATATCATTCATGCATGAACATACATAAACAATAAGTGTATAGTAAAAGTTGTGAACTTACAAAATAAACATACATAACATCATACTGGGGTCCCATACATCACCCCTCCACAACACCTTGCACTGTTGTGAAACATTTGCTACATACTACACAAGAGCATTGTCAAAATATTACTACTAACTATAGTCCATATCCTACATTTGGTGTATTTTTTCCCCAAATCACCCTATTATTTTTTAAAATATATTTTTATTATAGAGGTTGTGAACTTACAAAACAATTATGCACATGAGTAGAATCCCATACAACGCCCTTTCACCAACTATGGGGGAATATTTGTTACAGATTATGAGATCATATCATCAGACTGTTACCATCAACCATGGTCCATAGTGTACATTTGGCGCACTTTTCCCATACCCCCCCCCCATTATCAACACAGCACATCTTTGGCATTGATGCAAGAATATTACAGTATTGCTGCTAACTACAGTCCATAGGTCACACCAATTTTATTTTTCCCATACTTCTCCACATTCCTACCACCCTGCAATAGTGACGTATATCTGCTCCAGCTCACAGTAGGTTTTTTTTGTGTGTATTTAGTAACAGTCTGTGAGCTTATATTTCCTTTAATTCCCTGGTATAATCTTTAAAAAAGGAAAGAGCTGTTTTCCCCCTTACCACTAATACACATTTATTCTTCCTTATAGGCAGTTTGTTTCTGAAGTTCTATAGCATTTTATTCCCTTTCTTTCTTTTTTGTAAATCATATTTTATCACTTGCCTCAATTTATTTTTTAGCAGTTAATGTTTTATTAAATACTAGCTAATCACTCCTGGGGTATGAGTTTTTTAAAACATTTTATAATGTATTTTATTTAACCCAATATATAAAAATATTGTCATTTTGACCAATATAAAATCAATATAGTCAACATAAAATATTAATGAAATTTTTACCTTCTGTTTTTCATATGACATTCTAAAAATCTCATGTGATTTTTAAATTATTTTAAAATTAGAGCAGTTTTAGGTTTACAGAAATATCATGCAGAAAGTACAGAGTTCCCAAATACCTCCCTCTTACACACAGTTTTTCCCATTAGTAACATTTTGTATTAGTGTGGTACTTCAATTAGAATTGATGAAACAATTTTATTATAATTATACTATTATTATAGCTCATAGTTTAAATTAGGGCTCACTCTGTGTTATAAAGCTCTATGGGCTTTTTTCTCCTGGTAACTTACATAAAACCTAAAATTTCCCTTTTCATCCACTTTCAAATCTACAGTCAGTAGTGTTGATTACAGTCACAGAGTTGTGTCTTCATCACCGTCATCCATTGCCAATACTTTTTCATCATCCCGAACAGCAGAAGCTCCATACTAATTAAACATTAACTCCCCATTCCCCACCCCCACCCCAGCTCCTGGTAACATATTTTCTAGGTTCTGACTTGATTGATTTGCATTTTCTCATTATTTCATATGAGTTCATACAATATTTATCCTTTTGTGTCTGGCTTAGTTCACTCAACATGGTGTCTTCAAGGTTCACGCACATTGTTGCATGTACAAAATTTCATTCCTTTTTACTGCTGAGTCATATTCCATTGCATGTTTGTACCACATTTTGTTCATCTGTTGAAGGACACTTGAGTTGCTTCCAATTTTTGGCAATTGTGAATAATACTGCTAAGAACATTGGTGTGCAAATAACTGTTTGAGTCCCTTATTCCAATTATTTCAAGTATATACCTAGAAGTGGGATTGCCTGGCCATTTGATAATTCTATACTTGTATTTCTCAGGAATCACCAAACTATTTTCCACAGTGGCTGCACCATTTTAGATTTTCACTAACAATGTGCAGGTGTTCCTATTTCTCTGGATTCTCACCAACACTTTTTATTTTCCTTTATTTAAATTTATAGTAGCCATTCTAGTGGGTGTGAAATGGTAGCTGGTTGTAATTTTGATTTGCGTTTCCCCTTTTCTAATGGCTAATGACATTGAGCATCTTTCTATATGTTTGTTGGTCATTTGCGTATCTACTTTGGAGAAATGTCTATTTGAATCTTTTCCTCATTTTTTATTTGGATTGTTTGTCTTTTTGTTGTTCCAGAATAGAGTTTTTTTTAGGAGGTACCAGGGATTGAACCCAGGGCATCATACATGGAAAGCAGGCACTCAGCCACTGAGCTACATCTGCTCCCCCAGCCCTTTTTTTTTTTTAATTTTAAAGCTTTAGATTACATAAATGTTACTTCAGAAATATAGGGGATTCCCATATACCCCACCTGTTCCCCGTCCCACTCTTTCCCACATTAACAACATCTTTCATTAGTGTAGTACATATGTTACAGTTGATAAACACATATTGAAGCATCGCTACCAACCATGGACTATAATTTACATTATAGTTTACACTTTGCCCCAAACAATTTCATGGGTTTTGACAAAATGTATAATGGCCTGTACCCATCATTGCAATGTTATGCGGGACAATTCCAGTGCTCCCATGTTACACCTATTCTTCTCTCTCCCTCCCCTTAGAAGCTCTGGTGGCCACGACCTTTATATCAATGATGTAAGTTCTTCCATTGCTGTTAATAATAAGTCTACTTTAGTACATAGTTGCATTACCCCCTTATATTTCCTCATTACTCAATCTTGAGGATTTGGGGATGGTGATGCCCACTCTGTTTCTGATTGAGAGGAGGCTTAAATCCCAGAGGAAAATGGATGGAACTGTCTTGCTTGCAGTTGTTGATACTCTCTGTTTTTTGGGATGGGCGTTGTCCATTATCATCCTTTTGTTAGTTGTTCTGGGCAAGTCCAATGAACTGAAGAGTAGGTGTTGCAACTCTGCTGAGATTCAGGGCTCAAGCAGCATATGAACAGGCCAAAGACTTAAGTCTCTGGAACATCTATTCAACAAGTATATTACTAATTATAGGCTCAAATAAGAGGGGCAGAAGAGCCCAGTGTAGGGAAATTATAAATGAGTCTAATTCTATTTCACTGGGGAGCATATATCCCAAAGTAAGGCCCACTGACAGGGTGCCAAAGTCCCAAGATTGTCTGCCCTGTCTATAGTGTCTAGATGTCTCCAGAGCCCTCAGGAGCCCTGCTGTTTGAGGCACTGTTTATGGTGGCAGTCAATGAAATCCTGCTGAGATGTGCATAAGTGTAACCTCTGGAATGACATCCTGACTCACTTTGAAATCTCTTAGCCATAAAAACTCATTTGTACTTACTATTTCCCCCTTTGGATCAAGGTCTTTTTCCAGATGCATTACTAATCAGCACTTGGTAATAATCTCTTTGTGCCAGAGAGGCTCATCCCCAGGAGTCATGTCCCATGCCAGAGGGGAAGGTAGTGCATTTATAAGTTGAGTTTGGCTTAGAGAGAGGCCACATCTGAGCAACAAGAAGACTTCAGGAGGTAACTCTTAGTCAATATATAATAGTAGGCTAAGTTTCAATTTCACAGGGAACGTTTCATAAGTACAACCATCAATATCAAGGGCCTGGTGTGCTGGTCTGTCCTTCGCTATGTACTGCCCATGTACTTGGGAGATTCTTGCCACTCTGTTAGAGAATGTAGCAGGACTTCCCAGGATGGGAATTCAATTTTTGAAGAATAAGGTACATAGTTACATACAATAATATTGAGGGCTTGACATATTGGTCTGTTTTCTTTCATTAGGCACTGCCTATGTTCTCGAGGGACTCTTGCCCCTCTAACTGAGAACATAGCAGGACCCCCTGATGGCAGTTTAATATTTTCTTGTTTATTGTGTGTTTCTCCATCCACTGAGATAAAACACTATGACAAGATGAACACTTTCATATTCTATAGAGGCATGCCCCAGCTGCACTCTATCCTGCATATCCCCCCACACCAACACCCTGCACCAATAACCTTACCCTGCCATATTTGCCAAAAGAACATTCCCATCGTTTTAGTTTTAAACACAGACCTGCAAATCCCTAGTGTTCATCTGCTCCTTCTTCCAACCTTCCCCCCAGCTCCATGGATAGTCTGTCCCAACCTCCCACCCTTCCCCCCTCACAAGCGAGCACTGCCCAACCCTGTAGCATCACTGTACCACTGTCATGCCCATCCACTGCACAGCCACACCCTTCCATCTTATCATAGATTTTGCCCATATGGGCATTGGCTCACCACCCTCTACTCCCTTTCTGTTTCCTGTTAACCTATCTTCCAGATTCTAGCTCTGTGAATCTGCTCAATTTTCATAAGTGTTATCAGTGAGGTCATGCAATATTTGTCCTTCAGTGGCTGGCTTACTTCACTCAACATAAGATCCATCCATGTTATTCTGTGTTTTAATACAGTTTTAATACTGTATTCTTTCTTACATCTCAGTAGTATTTCATTGTATGTATATACCACTATTTGTTTATCCAATCAGCTGTTGATGTACAGTTGGGTTGTTTCCAATTTTGGCAATTGTGAATAATGCTGCAATGAGCATTGGTGTGCAAATATCTGTTTGAATTCCTGATTCCAATTATTTCAAGTATACCTAGAAGTAGGATTGACTGGCCATTTGATAATTCTATACTTATATTTCTCAAGAATCACCAAACTATTTTCCATAGTGGCTGCATCATTTTACATTTCTACCAACAATGTACAAGTGTTCTTATTTCTATACATTCTCACCAACACTTTTTATTTTCCTTTTTTAATAGTAGCCATTCTAGCAGATGTGAAGTGGTAACTTGTTGTGATTTTGATTTGCAATTCCCTAATGGTTAATGACATTGAGCATCTTTCCATGTGTTTATTGGCCATTTGTATATCTACTTTGGAGAAAAGTCTATTTGAGTCTTTTTTTCCATTTTTTATTTGGGTTGTTTGTCTTTTTGTTTTTCCAGAATATGTTTTTAATAGTCAAATCTGGTTTATTTGGAAGAAGAAATCTTTGGAAATTTTATTTAGTGTTTTAAAATAAATTTAATCTTTTGAACTTCCATTTTCTTTTAAAAATGCATGTAGCCAATACTCTTATTTAAGTGATGTCAACATTTTGCCATATTTGTTTCAGGTAGGAGAGAAATAAAATCTTTCAGAAATTATTGAAGCATCACTTTTATCCCTTTGTGATCACACTCTCCTTTTCTCCTTCTGCAAAGTAACTAGTATTCTGAAGTTGGCATTTATTTTTGTCATTATATATATATATATATATTTTTTAAAGATTTATTTATTTTATTACATATCTCCCCTCCCCCCTGCTGCGGCGACACACCGAGACCGTTCACCACACAGGCGCGGCTTTCTCCGTTTGTGGGCGGCTTCTGCTTCCATTCACGGCTGGCTCTGCTTCAGTTCGCGGGTGGCTGGCTGCGCTCCATTCACGGGCGACCTGCCCTGCCCGTGGCAGCTTTGCCCTGTCCGTGGCAGCTTTTTGCCCTGCCCACGGCGGCTCTGGCCCACCCATAGCAGCTTGCCCTTCTAAAGGCGGTCTGCCCGCTAGGAGAGGTCCCCGGGAACCGAACCCGGGGCCTCCCATGTGGTATGCCGGCGCCCTATCCACTGGGCTATCGAGCCGGCCCCTTATCATTATATTTTTATATTTATAATTTTTTAACTGCTTTTGCATGTATCCATGAATAATGTGTATTATTGTTTTGGGGTTTAAAGTTTACAGAAATACTGTGCATGTTCTTTTGCCATTAATTTTTTTTTACAGCTTTACTGAGATATAGTTGATATACAATAAACTGTAGATATTTAAAGTGCACAATTTGAAAAATTTTGACATATGCATACACCTAGGAAACCATCATCACATTCAAGATAATGAGCATATCCAACATTCTCAGAAGTTTCCTTATGCCCCTTTGTAATCCCTCCTTTTGGTCCCTCCCTTCCTTAACCCTGCTCCCATCACCAGGCAACCACTGATCTGCTTTCTGTCCCTATAGATTAGTTTTCTTTTACTGGAATTTTATATAAATGGAATGATAGAGTATATACTCTCTCTCTTTCTGTTTTTTTGGGGGTGTCTGGTTTATTTCTTTCAGCATAGTTATTTTGAGATTCACCCATGTTGTTTTATGTATGAATTGTTTATTTCTTTTTATTGCTCAGTAGTATTCAATTGTATGGATATACCACAATTTATCTATCCTTTCACCTGTTGATGGCTGCATGGGACTCTGCCTGCAGATCAGGGCATGGGCAGGTGACATGGGCCTATGGCACCCAGCCCACTGCATTCACCTCTGCACAGTCATTGAACCAGGTGGAGCCAAGTAACCTAAATAGCTCCAGTCAGAGTGACAATGGTCAGGACTTTCAAAGGTTGATTGGAGAAGTGACTTGTTCCTTCCAACTGGACTTGAATCTGAATTGAAAAGCCTGGAAATATCACGGTCATTCTGTTGTATTGGTAGGAGAGACTGTGTGAGAACGGAGCCAACAGAGAGGAAGTGGAAGTAGGGCAGAAACGGAGTTCTGATGTTCTTACTTGAGTACCTGTATCTGAGCATGGCTTAAGTCATTTCTGATCCTGAACTTTAGAGTTATATGTGTCAATGCACTTCCTTTTGGCTTAAGCCAGTTTGAACTGGACTTTCTCTCATCCACACAAGAATCCTAGCTTATACCAGCATCATTATGAGCCAAGCAGGTGCTAAGCTTTATACACATTATCTCATTCAAAACTCAGAGCACCACCACCTTTCCTGCCTGTTGATCCTCAAATCCTTTTTCTCACTCTCACTCTTTACTTCTTGCCAAGCTTCTTCCTTCCTCAGGACTTAGCTTTTCCTGTTTCCTCTACCTGGACATTTCTTCCTCTAGTTTTTTTTTTTTTTAAAATGGCTGGCTCTTTCACTTCATTTTGGTGTCTACTTGCATGTTACCTCCTCAGAAACCCCTTCCCAGACTATCCTATCCAGTCACTCGTTAACCCATTTCGCTGATTTATTTGTCTTTCTAGCACTCTCTCCATATATAATTTATATTCTTACTGTATTTATGGTAGTCTTTTTTATTGTCTTATTCCCCTGCTCTGCCCCTCCCCATTAGAATATAATCTTCACGAGGACTGGGATTTTACCTCTCTTGTCCACCACTGTGTCCCCAGCTCCTAGAATGATCCCTGGCATATAGTACATGCTCAAAAAGTGTCTGTTGAATGAATGAGTATATGGATAATGAATGAATGAATAATCCTTTGAGGGTTGTTCAGGTGAGAAATCCAAAGCTCAGGAAGAATATCTGCCCGAGGTCACCCACAGTAGATAGTAGAAGAGCTGGAATTCAAAATCAATTCTGTTTTACTCTAATGCCCGTAGGAAAACACCAAAAGTGACAGCTAATTTATGCAATTTATGTATAATTTTCTTTCTAGCTAGGAAGTATTTCAACAGTTAAGGAGGATTGGTAGGTTTTAACTTTTTTTACAAAATCATGGTTTCTAGTTTTATTGATCGTATCTTAGAATGTTGACTGTGAACTATTGTACTGCTGCAAGTGTCTGTGATTATGTTGGAGAAATGGCAATTGCTTTGTGTTTGACACAAACAATGTGTGATGCTTCCTGAGAGCAGTGAAAGCAGAATGTTCTTCTGAGAGGTGAAAAACACCGAATGGAGTTCTGAGACTTGATATGTCATGTGGTTGTGTTGTAACACAAGCCAAACATACTCTAAGCAATGGGTCTGGCATTTTACCTAAATAGACCAGGACAGGCCTGGGACAAGGGTGTCTTGAATTTCCTCTAATACTGAAAAAGGTCTTTGGGGGCTCCTATAGATGCCCCAGTTCTTGAGATACTCTGAGGATGTTCTTAACCTTTTAATTTTCTTTTTCTTTATTTTTCAGTGTCACAATGCCTTTGACAGTTAAGAGAATGTTTTTAAATGTATAAAATAAAATACATAGAATTGCAAAGAAAACCAATTTTACTGAAATACAGTTGTCACAATAATAAAATACATTTGGGATATAATACTATGTGCCTCTCTATTAACACATCAAGTAAAGGATCTTGCAGTAAGTCTAAGAACTGCTGTAATTTTGAAGTAGTGTAAATGACATTTCAAAGTATCAGCAACAATGTGATGTGACAAGAAGATCTCTGAGATTTTTATTGGCCACAAAGTCACAGGTGCTGCTAATATGATGGTGGTTTGTGCCCTACAAAGTAATGGAAGGAAACTTAACTTTGAAGTTTGTGAAAATAAGGCTGTGATTTTTTTCCCATCTAGGTTCACAATGTCCTAAGTGAAGAACTCCTTTTTGGGTAGGAGTATATCCTGTCTGAAAAGCAGCCACTATGAATGCAGTCACCCACACTCCTGTAAGTGGCAGAGGGGTCTATAAGGCAATTACTATGTGACAATTGAGACCAGATTCATCACTTCACCTCTTTATGCATCACTTTCTTCTGTGTCACTCAATGAGATGTACTGGCTCTATCCAGACCCAAAGGTTAAATGTAGTGATCTATGTCAAGTAAAATATGTCACATGTCTTCAAGTCCTTAGAAGCAAAGTCAATATTTAGTGGGTGTAATTTCATCTAGACAGATGTAGGGAAAATTTAAAGGGATAGATTAGTTTTCATTATTCATGATTCTTTCTTTACCCTGTTTTTTTCTCTTTGATTCCCTTCCTTCCTAAAATTTTTTGCCTCATGATGGCAATTTCTAAGATCATCATGTTTTTCTTAAAAATCTGGTTTAGTCTCATTTCTTTCTTTAGTTAAATTTGGTTTATCATATTGCTATCAGTAATTTAAAGTATTCTTAGTTTAAAGGTACTGAAAAAAATAAAAAGCCAAAAAAGGGAAAAATCTCTTTTAATTCCTCAGTTATTTTTGGGAGCTATATAAAGTACGAAACGAAAGTCTTTCTGTTCTTACCTTTATCCATCACCAGCTTTCACTTCTACCTCACAATATAGACATGGTTAAAAGGGAAGCTTTAATTTTTAAGAACATTTTCAACCTTTTCTATGTTTAGCCTTGTATGTGTGTGTATATGTTTGTGTATATATGTGTGTGTGTGTGTTTGCCATTGTGTGTATGTGCTTGTGCGTATAGCTGTGTTTTTCGTGTCTTTGTGTTTGCCTATGTGTGTGTACTTGTGTATACATGTGAATTTGTGTGTATGTATTTGTGTTTGTATGTGTGTGTAAATATGTGTGGGTGTGTTTTATTGATCTTAGTATTTGACTGTGTTAATGCTAGCGCCTTCTGTTCTGGGTGATTTTCCATACCTGTTCTTTGGCAAGAGAAGTCTTTTTTTGGGAGGGGGGCATGGCATTCTTCCTCCATTCCATGTAGTCCTTGGGGTTGGTCATAGAACACTACTCTCCCCTGACACAGGTATGAAAATCGAGACCTGAGCCTGACTGGTTGGACTACTTCATACCCCTGGCTATGGGGATTGAAGGGACAGGAATAGGTACTTGTGGCAGATTATCTAGATTGGCTCACTCAACACTCTTTTCATGATCGGCTTCCTTTGCTCTCCTTTGTTATGGAGTTTGGAATGCTAAATTTTCCCAGACACCCTTGCACTGGGTTGTGGTGACACAATTCTGTAAATAAAAAGTAAGCAGAAATCTGCTGAGATTTTCTGGGAAAGCCTTTGATTTCTTGATGCTGCTGTTTCTTCCTTCTCATTGGGTCCCTAGAGATGTGTGAACTGGAGCTGCAATTGCCATCTTACAGCCACAAGGGAGTCAAAAGAATTTTAGTGCCTCTAAACCAAAGCCAACAACTGCCTACTTTTGAGACTTATTTTGGTGTGAGATAAAAAACAAAAAAAAAAGCTTGCATGTGTTGAAACTACTATTAGTTGGGGTTTCTGTAACTTGCTCCTGAATGCAAACTCAAATTCAGTCTGTGTCTCAAATGGGAACAATCAGGTCTCGCTTGGACTTTTCTGTGGGGGTAAAGGGCAAGACAGCCCCTCTCCCCTGTGGTTGCTAAGTTGGGGGAATTGGTAGTCTGGGCTTCCAGTGACCATTTTGTTGACCCAGGAGTGAGGGGTCTTCTGAAAAAAAAAACTAAGGAGAGACAAGTAGAGGAGAGTAAGGCAGAGGCTGATGACATCTTTGGGTTTCTCAATCCAGTCTTGCCTAAAGCCAGGAGCTCTGAATTTATAATATTTGCTTGTTTCCTCAGTGTGATCTTTAGTTGCTTTGGTCACTTGCAACCAGCATATTTCTGGTTAATGGAACCTACAATTGCCTCATTCTTCCACATTCCCATACATGCCTCCATTCCACAAAGATATCCTTGGTTAGTAGTTTGGATATGTGTCTTTCAAGATATTTGTGAGATACATACACACACATGGATATATGCACATTGGTAGTTTTAATTTAAACATAAATTGCTTCATACTTTATGTTCTTTTATGGATCTTTCTCTAACAATACATTTCAGATATCTTTCCATTTAGTGCCTATATATCTATGGCATTCTTTTTAATAGATGCACAGTATTCCACAGCATGGCTTCATCAAAACTTTGTTTAATTATATTTCTCTAATATTTAGATTATTTTCATATTTTCTTGACTACAAACAATACTACAGTGAACTTTCTTGTACATATATTTTTGTGCAAATGTGTAAACATTTCTCTAGGAGAGATTCCTTCAAATGAAACTGAGTGGTTAAAGGATTCATAGGTTTTGAATGCTTTAATAGATACTGGTCAGTTTATTTGCACAAAATTTGTATTAATTTTAACTCCCAATTAACTACATGAGCAATAAATTGATTTTAAAAAATCATATCTCATTGTTTTAATTAGCATTTTCAGGCATTTGTGAAGTTAAGCTTAATTTAAAATATTTATTAACCATTTATAGTTGTTTTGTGAATTGCTTTTTCATATTCTTTACAAATTGTGCCTAAAATTGGTTTTCATACTTTTGTAGTACCTGTGAGCTATTTGTTACTCTAGTATGATTGCAGTTGTTCCAGTTGTTTATTTCATACCAATGAGCATTAATTGAACCCTATTATATTCAGGAGCAGTTTTTAATCACCAGCTGTACAAACAAGGAGTAGTGATCAATGTTGAGGTGAATCACAAGTAATTTTTTTAAACTCAAAAATGCTAAAGGTTATAAACAGCTAACTTAAAAAAAATCTAGCGTGAATTTGAGATAATTTCTTTAATAATATCAGATTCATTTATTTGTGTTCTAATTTGCTTTCCTGAGTGGGATAGAAAAGGATAGAAGCATAATTTGTGTGCCAGGAATTGTGTATAACCTGTTCAGTTCATAATCTATATCCATTTCATGTTCATCTGAATGCTTTGCCAGATGTTGATGAAGCAGATGAGTAAAAAAACGTTCTTTTTTTATATTTAGAGGTGTGGAGAAAATAATTTTTATTATTAATATTGTCAATGGAATTTGATGTAATGAAATGGTCAACTATTTCCAAGATGTAGCAAGACATTTTTATTCAATCTTCCCTCTATAGAGGGAAGCGGATGTGGCTCAAGCGATTGAGCTCCTGCCTACCACATGGGAGGTCCCGGTTTCATTCCCAGTGCCACCTGGAAAAGACGAGTAAGACAGCGAGCTGGCACGATGGGCCAGCACAACAAGGTGACACAACAAGGAGACACAAAGAGGAAAGACAATGAGAGACA
>PVKH010006827.1:0-20699 GCA_004027955.1 Chaetophractus vellerosus | reverse complement strand
TGAGTGTGAGGAAGGAAGCCTTGGTCCAACAGGAGGGATAAAAACTGAATTCAGTTTGAAGCAGTATCCAAATCCCTATGATCTGACTATGAGAAAACAATAAAATGGAGACACCCTCACTGTCACCCACTCTATGTCATTTTAAAAATTATGGGGAGCGGATGTAGCTCAGTGGTTTGAGTGCCTGTTTCCCATATACAAGGTCCTGGGTTCAATCCTCAGTACCTCCTATTTAAAAAAAAAAAAAAGGAAAAGAAAAATTATTATACACTTTTTTTAGACAGTTGCAAGTTTATAGAAAAAAATACACAGAAAGTACACAGTTTCCATACACCCCCGCCCCAAAATCTTTCCCTATTATTAACACTTTGCATTAGTGTGGTACATTTGTTTACAACTGATGAACCCATATTATTATATTATTAACTTGTCTATAGTTTACATTAGAGTTCACTCTTTGAGTGGTCAATTCTATGGGTTTTTGTTTGTTTTTAATTTTTATTGTGGTAACACACATACAACATAAAATTTCTCATTTTAACCACTTTCAAGTATACAATTCAGTGATAGCAGTTACATTTACAATATTGTGCTACCGTGGCCACCACCCATTACTAAAGCTCTTCCATCGTCCCCAACAAACTCTGTACCCATTACGCATTAACTCCGCACCTCCACCCACCCCACAACGGTCCACATCATTTTTACATCGTCAGGCACAACGGAAACAAGGGCTTCCCTCAGGGGCCTAGGAACACAATCAGCAACTCAGGGAAGCTTAGTGAATTTCTTTTAGTCAAGAGCACTAACTGGAGAGAGAGAGAGAAGAGGGCAGGGAGAGAGCTACTCTTTACAGAGCAAAGCCAGCTAATAATTGGAAGGAATGATAAAATTAGAAATCACCATTTGGCTGCCCCTTTTGTTGTTTCAGGCAAAGATCAACAATGGACAATAAGACCATTGAAAGAAAGGTTATTCACATAGACTCAAAGTACCAACCACATATTCCTTGTTATTTACAAAGGGAAACTCCAGCTCTACCTTGGGGAGACTTGGTGGACATCACCTTAGCCAGGTAATCAAACTAGCATTACCGTTCTGGACCAGCTGGTGTGAGGTAGTAAGAACACAGTACTCACAATAGGGTATTCTTGGCAAAAATGTTTAACTTGAATCTAATCATAAGGAAACAATCAGACAATTTCAGAACATGGGACATTCTACAAGACAAATTGGCCTGGATCCTTCAAAAAAGTCAATGCTGTGAAAGAATATAAAAAGCAGGAGGACTGTTCCTGATTAAAAGAGACTCCAGAAACCAATGCAATGTGAATCTAGATTGGAAATTGGGTCAGAAAATAGAGTAGCTATAAAAAGACATTTTGGGGCTAGTTGGGGAAATTTGAATGTGGACGGTATATGAGATGACGTTGTGGAATCAATATTGATTTTCTTAGGAGTGGTATTTATATTTATACCGGAAGCTGTCTTTATCCTCAGGAGATGTAGGCTGAAGTATTTTGAGATGAAGTGTTACGATTTCAGCAACTTTTCAAATGTTTCAGTAAAAAAGTGGGATGTATGTGTGTAGGTGTGTGGGGGTATTGTGAAGAGAAAGCATGCAATAAAGCAACTGTGGCAAAATGTTAACAAGTGGTGAATCTAAACGAAGGGTATAGAAGTGTTCAACTTTTCTGTGGATTTGAACTTTTCCCCAATAAAAGTTGGGTGAGCAAAAGAATGCCAGCTGTATCAAACTTCTGAATACCTAGAGTGCAAGAGAATCAATGGGGACAGGAGACCAGTGTCATTTCAATTGAGAGTGCTCTCTCTTTTTTCAAAGCAGTGACTATATTGTTTTCCATTCTTAAAAATTTCCTAAATTCCAACATAATAAATAATACTACAGGATTTTCAAAAATGTCTGACTGTTTCCTTATTTTGGGCAAATCCTTTGTGGGTACCCAAAAGCCAATAACCCCAAATCAAATGTCTCCTGCCCTTCTGAGAGGGAAGGAAGACACAAGCTTCTGCTCTGGGTGAGGGCTCTCCTGTAAGAAACAAATGGAAGCCCAACTCTTTGGTTTCCCCCAAAATAAACTCAACATGGGTCACGCCAGAAATGATGGCCCACTAATTAACTTGAGGCGCTAGCAGCCAAATAGAGGAAAACACAATTCACCCATCCACAAGGTCTTCCCTTAGAGCTCAAAACTCACCAACAGACCAAGGCCAGTTCAAAGCCGGCAGTTTAAGAGGGTGGGGAAAACTTGGAGAAGGCCCCAAACCCATAAACATGACTTCAGAATTAAAGGCCTGGAGGGCTAGCTGTTTGAGGAAGGTGGAAGAGAATCCGCTCTGCTATGCCAGGAGAAGAGTAACTATGTGGCAATTTAATGATGGTTCTGCAGATATACAAAGAGAATGGCAGCCAGATGCTCCCTACCGCCACAAAGAGTGGGGAGAGAGGAAACTGGTTTTCCATAATGAAGAAATTCCTTTCTGGGAAGGTTGTTACAAAGGGGTTGGACATTACCAGAAGGACGTGTCCCCTCAAGGTGCTTCAAGACTTGATCACAAATACATTTAAAAGAACATTTTTAGGAAGCAGATGAGGCTCAAGCGGTTGAATGTCCGCTTGCCACATGGAAGGTCCTGGGTTCAGTTCCCAGTGCCTCCTAAAAACAAAACAAAACAAAACAAACAAGTAAACAAACAAAAAAACCAACTCAGGGGAGCCAATGTGGCTCAGTGGTTAAATGCCAGCTTCCCACACACAAGGTCCCAGGTTCAATTCCTGGCCTCAGTACCTCAAAACAAAACAAAACATTTGAAAGCAGTTTGAGATGTGGACATTCTAGTTGACCCACAACATTCCTTGGCTCTGTTCAATGTAGCCAATAGAGATTTCATTCATTTTCATTTTTTTCCACTCCCCTACCAGAGAAATGGGACACCAAGATCTTCCTTGAGGAATGCAAACATTTCCTCATCATGACAGTTTCTTTTTTTTTTTTCAGTCTAGTTTTATTTATTTATTTATCTCTCCCCACCCCCTCGTTGTTTGCACTTGCTGTGTCTGCTCCTCTTCTTTGTTTCTTTAGGAGGCACAGAAACCAAACCCAGGAGCTCCAATGTGGGAGGGAGGGGCCTAATCCCTTAAGCCACCTCAGTTCCCTGCTTTTGTTGTGTCTCTTGTTGTTTTTCCTCGTGTCTCTTGTTACATCATCTTATCGTGTCAGATCGCCACACCTGCCCGTCGTGCCAGCTTGCCGTCCTGCTCGTCCTCTTTAGGAGGTACCAGGAACCTCTGCTCCCTACTTTGTTGTGTCTCTCATTATTAGATTTTTCTTCTTGTGTCTCTGTTGTGTCATCTTGTTGTGTCAGCTTGTCGCAGCTGCCCATCGCGCCAGCTCGCTGTCTTCTTTAGGAGACAACGGGAACTGAATCACGGACCTCCCGTGTGGGAGGCGGGAGCCCAATCACTTGAGCCACATGCACTTCCCATGAGAAAGTTTCTTGATCACACGTGACATGACAGAAATTTCAATCTGAAGCAGTGACTAGACCACAGGAGATCTATATTCAACAGGGGAGCGTGGGCAGACTAGGTCTCATTCAAAGGGGCTGCTTGGCTCTGGGAGCCCAGGGGTGTGGGCCCAGGCCTGGCTAGGCCACTACCTCTGCAACTTTGGAAAGTCACCTCCACCCTCTGGTCCTGAATTTATTCAGCTGCAAAATGAGACACTGGACTGACCCAGAGGTCAGCAAACTCTGGCCCTCAGACCAAAGCCAGCCCATGGCCTGTTTTGTAAATAAAGGTTTTTTGGAACACAGCCATGCCTCCTTGCTTACACATTGTCTATGACTGTTTAGCACCATGGTGGAGTTGAGTAGTTTTGGGGGAGACTATGGCCTGCAAAGCTGAAAATACTTAGTATCTGGCCCTTTACAGGGACAGTTTGCTGACCTCTGGACTAAACAATTTCGTAGGCATTCTTTCCTAAATTTCTTGATGATAAGAATCACCTTGGGGGGGGGTGTATTAAAAATACAGATTATCAGGCCTGGCCCTCCGGAATTCTGATTCAGTGGGTCTGGTGTTGGATCCAGCAACCTCTATTTTTAACAAGCACTCTCTCACCTTCAAGCAAGGTCATGCTAAGGGCCATTCAAGCTCTAAAGTATACAAACGCACTATTTAATGTGTTTGGCCTGTGTGTTTATCTTCCTAATTATGTTTGTTCTGATAAGTACACTAATTGGTCTGGGTAGGAGGAAGAAGACGGAAACTGGAATGACAGTTAAAATATGCTTGAGGGAGAGGGAAAGTCTCTCGTGAGTAAACATCTTCCACACATAATTCGTGAAGTATGAGGTGCACATGTAGCTAATCAAGACCTGGCACCATCTCAGACCTGAAATGAGCTCCATCCTTCTTTAAAGGTTTTGCTCTCTATAACATATCAGTCTTTTTCTTTTTTTACAGGGAGCTTTTTTTAAGGCAGTTTATATGCGAGAAAGAAAATGTGCACAGAGAAACCGATAAGAAAAGACAGTTTGAATGAGGTTTTGTCAGTGGAAGAGATCTAAATGGCGCAATCCCACTTTCCATGACCTGAAGCGATTTGACTTTCTGTGAAAAGCTGGACGAAGTGAGGAAAAAAATATGTCCGTCGCATGTAAGCAGAAGATTTATTTCATCCCAAGAACTCAAAAATGATTTATGATGCCAATTACTTTTGTTTGCTTTTTGCCTTGGTTCATCTGTTTTTCTCGCATTCACCCACACCCGACTTTGTCATTTATGCCAGGCTGTGTATTACAACAGCCAATGTTCCAAAGAGCATTCATATCGTCCTCCCCGCCCCCACACACACACCCTCCCACCCCCACCCCCAGGTCCCAAATCCCTGCAGAAGCTCACGAGCCTTGTTCGGCCTTCCCTTGCAATTTTATATCAGGTGTCTGCGAGCTGTGACCTTTCTGAAGATAAAGAGAAAAATGTTCTTTGTACTTATATACTTTGGCATGGGTTTGAGGAAGCCACCAAAGCAATGAGAAAGCAAATAAAAAAAGTGCCAGGCAGCATGTCTTGGTGGCCCTTGATCAGTAGGCTTTGGTGGCCCACATCCCCACCTTCTTTCTCTTGAACTCACAACGCCATCTATTGGCCTTCCAAGGAACAGAACTCTTGACTACAGGAGTGTGAGGAGATTCTAGAATGCAGTGAATGAACTATTTTTTAAAATATATTTTTAATTTTTATTTTTTTAAAAGGTATTTAAACTTCATAAACGTTACATAAAATATGTAGGGGATTCCCATTGTGCGCCGCTCTAAGAGCTCTTGCCTCTTGCCACTTGCAAACAATATCCTGAAAGCAACTTTAATTAAGCCATCCTCTTCGATTGAGATTGACTTTTGGCTCTTGACACCACTGACAGCTTACACAAGCTGCTGAGATTAGAGTCCTTACACCACCTGAATCAGGCTTTCTTCAATTAATGACTTTATTTCCACATACTCCAGGAAATGAAACGTTCCAAAAAATCACTAAAAATAAGTCACTTTTGTCCCTGGGCACACAGGTAACTCAGAGGACATTTCTGGTCTTTGTGTGTGTGTGTGTGTGTGTGTGTGTGCCCTAAAAATAGATACAAATCAAATACACAAAAATTTAATGCTAGCAGGTAGTTGCAAAGCAAGCCAAGCAAAGTCTGTTGAAGATATTTATTCTGAGACTTTTCAGAGACCAAAGAAACAGAAAGACTGGGGTGGATAATGTGAGCAGCAGGTAAATGGAAAAAGAAAATGAATATTATTTTTTTTAAAGTTTCCATTTATCTAAAGCATATTTTTGTTGATTGTTTCCTTTGACAGAAGCTTCTTTAAGAGTGGAAATAATGCCCTATGGATAAAATTAAAAGAAATCCAGGAGGAGCCAGACCATAAAGCAACAGATTTTATGAGTGGTAA
Organism: Chaetophractus vellerosus; assembly: GCA_004027955.1. Lineage (NCBI taxonomy): Eukaryota > Metazoa > Chordata > Mammalia > Cingulata > Chlamyphoridae > Chaetophractus > Chaetophractus vellerosus. The sequence goes on along the minus strand of PVKH010006827.1, from coordinate 14,720 downwards.
AATAAAAATTAGTTTGAAGTCCATTGGCTTGATTTTCCCAGTTAACTAAAAACATGTTTATTGATTTTTAAAAATCAACACAATTCTTCCCCTAAAAGCAGGGTAACCTTCCTCTATCACTACTATATCACACACACTCATTTTTAGAATCAGAGGACTGAGAATTTATCAGATACGGTAAATGTGAACCAGCCAGGAAAACTTACCCTGTTACTCCTGAAGCTCCCGTCCTGCAGTGTGGAGATCAGGGCCCTTTGCACAGTGACGTGCCTGCTTGTCATTCCACGGTCCCCACTCTGCCGCACAGGGTAGGAGCACAGGCCCTGGAGCAGCCTGGCTTGCTGCGTGCACGTGGGCAGGGGGCGCTCTCCGGCTCGGTCCCCTCATCTATGAAATGGGGGTGGAAACAACAGGAGCTACCGCGGGTAAAGTGCCTGGAGCAGTGCCTGGCCCTTCGGACGCTAGCTCTATGGAAAGCGTCAGCTACTACTACTGTCCCCAAATCAGTGGCCAACTTAAAGTTTTCTCACACTGCTGCTTAAAATGTCTGCATTTTAACATATGCAGGGATTCCTCACACTCCCAGGGTGCACTCCTTCTTCTTCTCCTCTATGAATACGGTGATCAGGGATTAGGGAGGAAAAGTGGGGTGGGGGATTCCTAGGGGAGCCTGCCCTCTAACTGTAGGTGGCTGACAATAAACTTGAAGTTTCAGCTGGACCTTCAGATCCTGAGTGAGCCGAAGCCCCAGACATCAGAGAAGGCGAGGTATGTGAGGAGCTGCTCTCTTAGTTTGCCACAGGCTCCAAGGCAAATACCAGAAATGGGCTGGCTTTTACAATAGGAATTTATTAGGGTAGGTGCTCACAGTTCCAAGGCTGTGAAAACGTCCAAATCAAGGCGTCATCAAGAGACGCTGTGTCACCAAGGTGCAGCCGTGAGCCATGAGGCGCATGGCAGCGCCACCTAAAGACGCTTCTCTCGGAGCCCAGCTGTGGGCGATCACGCACTCGCCTTGTCTCCCCTCTCCTCCTGCTTCAGCTTCAGCTGCTCTGCTGATTCAGGCCTCGGAGGCCTCTTGGGGTTTCTGTCTTCCTGAGCCTGCGGCAACCTGGAGTCCTCTCTCGCGCGGCAGGGTGAAACGTCTCTGCATCTTTCTCCCTTCATGAACGACTCCAGCCAGTCACAAGTCCCAACCCGCAGGAATGGGTTAACTCCAAGAACATCTTTTCTGGGAGCCACAAAAACTTCAAACTGTCACAGCTGCTAATATTTATTATACATACTTTAATAAAAGAAAATACTGTTAAATTGATTTCCAAAAAAAAAGGAAGAATAAAGAAAAAAACCCCAGTTCTTGCCACAAAGATTCATCTTCTCAGGGCAACATAGATAGTAAATTGAAAATTCTGGGAAAGCAGATCTTTACTAGCTATTGTAGTTGGGAGTTCAGTCCAACACAAGTTCCTATTAGAATGTACAACAATTTAAAAGTGACTTTACATTTTATTATTATCTGTTGACCTATCTTTCCATGTGGAGGTCCAAGCATGCATCCATCCATTCGGTTTAAAAAGATCTATCAAGCACCTTCTCTAGGTACTGTGTCATGTATTCAAAATACAGAGCAGATGATAAAACAGGGGCGAGAGACTTGGGGGAAAATAGCGATAAGAGTGACAATGGCAGACACACTATGGCATGTGCAGAACAGTGGGGGAGCTTCTAACTGTGGCTGAGCATGGGAGTGAAGGATGGCCAAGGAAGGCTTCCTGGACAGGGGGTGCCAGGTCGAATCTTGAAGGAAAAAAGTTTTATCCAGAGGAAGAAGGGAGAGAGGAAAAACAGGTAGGCAGATGTGTTCCGTGCCGGTCACTTCTCAGGATGGGGTGTGTGACCCCAGGATAGAAGGGAGAACCATGGGACATCTTTGGAACCAGCAAGTTTACTCATTAATAAGCAAGTCAAAACATCTCTTTCACAGTAACGGGCATCTTGGCTGGGTCAGAGCTGAGATTCATTCCCTCTACTCTACAGGACTAGTTTGCTTGATGCTCTGGGTGACAATTTCCAAATGACCACTGTATGTTTGGGGATTTGAATGGGACCCTGAAACCCCCTGGGAAAGCATGTGAATGCTGCTCACAATTGGGGTGCATTACAAACATACCTAAACGGCTGAGAGACCCTGATGAAAGCCGGGTCATGGAGAAGGACAGGGAAGCCCCGAACAGTGAAAAAATAAAAATTTAAAAAGAATTTTTTTTTAAAAAGCACTGACGGAGCCAGCTGTATAGCCCAGTGGATAGGGCACCGGTTTACCACATGGGAGGCCCTGGGTTCGGTTCCCAGGGCCTCTCCGGGCGGGCGGACCGCTTGAGAAAGCAAAGCCTCCGTGGGCCGGGCAGAGCCGCCGTGGGCAGGGCAAAAGCCACCACGAGCAGGGCAAAGCTGCCACAGGCAGAGCAGAGCCGCCTGCAAGCGGGGCAAGCCGCCCGCAAGTGGGCAAGGCTGCCGCTCACCAGTGAAGCTGACTTCGCGCGTCGCCGCGGGGTGGGGGGTGGGGGGGGGAGAGACAAAAAACAAAAATAAAAAATAAATCTTAAAAAAAATAAAAATAAAAAGCACTGAGTGAACTAGAGATCTGGTAGGTGGGTCAAACACAGCAGGAAGGTGGTTAAGTCAGGGAGAGGAATGATTCCAGAAAGTGTGGGACCAAGCTTGCCCCCTCCCACCAGCACCCTTCTGTCAGCCCTGCCTCAGCACAAGAAAGATGTATATTCCTTGGGCCCCAAAGTGCTCTGCCAGGAGCCTTCTCCATGAAAGAGCTGGACACCATGAAGGAAAGACATGTGCCGATGGCCAGAGAAGTTTGGTCAGCAGGGCAGAAAGAGGCCCAAGCCAGCAGAATGAGCTGGGTGGTGGCAGAACAAAGGGATGATGGAGCTGCCAGACATTGATATAACTGTGGGAGAAACCCCATTCCTTTCTGGCCCCTGAAGAAACCCAAGGAGGGAAAGGGATGCTGTGTGGACGCTTCCCCACTGAGGGCCAGTTTGTTCAGTCACTTCAGAAGCAAACTGTGAGAAGAAGCACAGGCCTGTGGGAAAGGGGCATTAGGGAGACCCATGTAAAACCTCTAAGGGCTGTCTGGGAAGCACAGGACAACAAATGGATAGAGGGCAGTGCTCAGAGTCTTGAAATTTGATTATTTCTATAAATAGGACCACAGTTCTCAGAGGCTGCTGACCCCTACACCCAAAGGGTCACATTATACTCAACAATACATGACAGCTACCTTTTGCAGCAGAAATGCAAAATTGCACTCATTTTAAAAATGAAACAGGATCTCAAATATCTGTAGAGATAACTTTGCATTACCTGTCCCACTCTTTGAGTGTGAGTCCACTCTGCTCTGGATAAGGGAAATGTCAGTGGAATAGTTTAAGCATCTTGACTCTTGGGGAACCAGGTATTCCGCAGGGAGAGTTTAATGTACATGTGGGGTGGGAAGGGCAGGCAAAGATGAAAGATGAGGCTAGAGCAGCAGGCAGGGTAGGTCAGGCAGGGTCTTTGAGCCCCTCCTCTCCTTTCAGTTACCTTCTCCAAGGACATTTCAGTCTCCACTGCCGTCTCATTGTCCCTCCCCTCCTTACCAAGCTTATCTCACACTTCCTCTCCCCTCCCCTGTCAAAATTTACCTATCCTGTACTCACTACTGCAACATCAGATATCTATTTGAATCCCAGCTAAAATGTTTATATATGCAAATAGACCCTATATTTGCCTTTTTTTTTTTAACAGCAGTCTCTCAGAGACAATTCCTTAACTCAAAACACTGATTCTTAGCAGAGGCATTCCAAGCATTTCCAGGCATGAAGGCTACCTGTTCATTCTAAGCCCATTACATGTTTAATTTATGGCAGTGTCTTCCACTTTGTTCTGGAAACCAGGACTTCAAACTGTAGGTATGAGACTGGAGCTTAGAGCCAGACAGATCTAAAATCAAGTTTTATCAGTTTCCATATCTGCCAAGGAGGGAAATGGGGGCAACTTAGAGGGCTCTTGTGGAAATGTCAATGTAAATAACTTGTGTAAAGTTGTGGCAGACACTGTTGAGTATCTGCTCTACAGCCATGCCCCTCCCCTTCCTTCTTCTTAGCAGACCCCATGTCCCATGCAGATCCTGAAATTGTCAACTAGTTGCTTTCCAGGTTTTCCTGACAGCCAGGTCTTGGGCAGATGACCCAATCCTGATCAAAGAGACTGGAGGGGAAATTTGATAGAAGAATTTAGGTAAAGTTTCTTCCCCATCACAGAATGGAGAAACTGGGGCTGGGGGTAAGGACACTACTTTTCTTCCCCTTGTTGGGTGTGTGGAACTGTGGAGGCCATCTTGAAATGGTGATAAAGGCAGAGCAAAAGATAAAAAGAGTCTGTGTACTGCTGAATTAACCAATCCTAGACTACCCATTGAGATAATAAACCCCCATTGTTTAAACCATTTCCAGTTGGGTGTTCTGATACCTGCAAAAAGCCCCTAAAGGATTCAGTAATATTAACTTTCTTCATCTTGATTTTCACAGATCACTCAGGATGAACTAGTTCTAGGAATCCTGCTAATTTGAGTAAAAGACCCATGTGGTCTAGAAAAACAACCCCTAGGGCATCTGTGCCTACTACCCTCTAGAGATGACAGAACATGAAAAACGGAGGGAATGTTTTGACTAATTACCACCACACACCTTAAACCTTCACACATTCCCAAATGAAAGAGTGAAATAATCCTTTTACAAAAGTAAAGGAGTCCTTTTCCACATTACAAAGGACTCTGGCAACTGAAGACTGCTGACAGTATTCTAAAGTGAACCACGTGTAAATAAGTGAAAATTCCAGGAGAATTTGCAACCTCACTCATGTGGCTGTGATGGGACTGTCACTCTAGGTGACAGTATTTGTGAAAATATACTTGTATCCTCCTACATTTGGTTTGATTTAATATGATTAAATTGTTCTTGGAGAGTTGGGCAGGGGGAGGGCAAGACTGGTGGTGACTAGAATTCTTAGAAAGGCGATGGGCACCTGGGCTGGTACAGCCTACCCCCCAACTCCCCACAACCAGCCACTCTGCCCTGTGATATCAAGGACCCAGCAAACCTTAGCAGCCTCACCTGCAACTTAGGCACTTACCAATTTCTTTTTTTCATCTCTGGCCAATAATTTTGGGTTTTCCTAGATTGCTGTATTTTGGGACTACTTTTTTGAGTGTAGAAGAAATATTTTTACCTTGATTCTGTTGTCAAAGACTGTATTCATTTGTCAAAATTCACAGAACTGTATACCTAAAATGAATGAATTTTTATTGAATGTAAGTTTTGCTACAATAAACCAGACTTAAAATATAAAAAAAGAAAACAGTACTTGTGACAATTCATGGGCCCAAACTCAGTCAATTAGAGCAAAATCATGTTGCTCTTTTATAAGGGTGTTAAGAGTTTGTTTGTTTGTTTAAAAAAAAAAAAAGCTTTATATGCCTCTATCTTGTCTACCAAAGTCTCTTCTAGAAAACATTTCGGATACTTCAAATTTGAGTTCACCATCGCATCCTTGTGAAATGAGCTTCTATTCTTTCTTTTAAAACTTGTTGTATCTTGAGACCAAAACAAGAGGGAAAGAGAGATCTTAGAAATATTCTACACGGTGACATAGAAAACTGTCTGAAAACATTGTCTTCTCCTAGAATAGTGTCTTTTATCCAGAGCACCTCTGAACAAATTCATCAACATAGACTGGTCTAAATAAGAGGAAAATCACTTAACTTTTCTGCTTGCAGGTTCATCCGCTGTAAATTATAGGACAGACTAGAGGAATATTGATACCAGCCGCAGCTGCTGGTAGGACTTGTGGAGCTCTGTGTTGAGAGAAGTCCTCTGCCACCTATGCCTTCCCTGAGCACTGACTTCAGGAGCAGGAGAATTTGGGTGGTGCCACCTGGCACCTATTTGCCATCTTGGAACTTCCTACAAGACAGTATTACATGCTTAGTTTACTTAAAGTTTAGGCTATTGCGCCTGTCAGGTGGGCCAACTCTGATTAGAACTTTTTTGGTTTAGCAAGATAACTTAGGAATTTGGGTAGAGTTTGGGGTGGTCAGTCCTGGGCTGACATTTTAATAAACAAGGGGCTACGTGCAAAAGCATCCCACTTCTGGGTTGCAAAATAAGATAACGAGATACAAGCGGGGACAGTAACAAGTTGTTTCCTCACTGTCCAGTTACCTGGTAAGGTCACGAATTTTCAAAACATAGCATCAGCATTAAAGAAACAAGGCATCTGGATTGCAGTTCAGTGATTTACAACCATTACAGATAGCTGCTTCTGGCTATTTCCAGGCTAACACGCATCAAGGCAACAATTCAGTACACGATCACAGTTATTGGTATTTTCTTTAGGCCACATGGTAAACAATCAGAAGGTGAGCAATTGCTTAATTCTGTAACTCAAAACACATCTGTTAATTTTTTATTCCACATCCTCAGCACTTAGCACTGTGCCACTCAGCACTCAGAGACATCAGTACCTGGTGTTACAAAAGAATGAAGGAGTATACCAGATGACCAGTAAGGGCCTCTCCGCTCTAAAGGTCTAAGTGTGATGGGTGGTGTCCCTCAGAAGTGTCTCCCATTGCCTCTCACCACACAGGCACTTCTTCCCCTGTGATGGTTAGGCTAATGTGTCAACTCAGCCAGGTAATTGTGCCCAGCTGTTGGGTCCAGCAAGCCTTGGGCTAATTGAGTTTACTGCATGGATGGCTGATTGCATCTGCATCAATCAGCGAGATTGGATCAAGAATGGATGACGCTGTTATCCATTCAGTTGACTGCTTATAAAAGGGAACTGATTTCAACATTCGGAGAGAATTTCCCAGCTCGTCCTTTGACAGCGAACTTCTCCCAGGAGCTCATCGAGGACCCTTCATCAGTCTTTCATCGGAGCAAACTCATCGAGGACCCTTCATCAGTCTTTCATCGGAGCCCCTGGCTTGTGTATCCCCACGGTCACATGAGAGACTCTTATAAAATCTTATATTTTTAACAGAGATCTCGTGTTGATTCTGTTTCCCGAGAGAACCCTGACTAGAACACCCCCACTGTCTTCCACAGGGGTCCCATTCACTAGCTTCAGATTTGGATTGTCATTAAAATGCAAACACTCCTGGGCCATGTAAAACAACTGTTACACGGTGAATAATAATTTTCAAATTCCTCTGAATGAAAGCTCTGAGGACATTTTTTATTAGGGAGAGTGAAACGAAGAGTTGCCTAAAGTCATGGATGAGTGGGGAGTGGGTTCCAGGGAGAGGAACGTGCAAATCTAGCCTATTTCACAAGTGTGTGGGAGGCCTACCTCACCCAAAATGCCATCTTGAGTGGAGTGATTCCAAGTGAATCACACTGGCCCCGTGAGCTGCAGCGGTGCTGCAGGTGCCGAGGGCTTTGCTTTAGTGTTAGCAAATGGACCCATTTTAAGTGTGTGGTTTTATGACTTAAGAAAATATACACCTGTGTAGCCAAGCTCCAATCAGCATATAGAACATTTCCATCACGCCAAAAAAAAAAAAACTCCCACCTGCTTCCTGGTATTTAACCCTGCCCTCAAGTAACCGGCTAATCTGCTTGCTATCGATATTAATTTGTTTCACTTGTTCTATAATGTCATCTAGATGGACTCATATAGTATGTACTCTTTTGCATCTGGCTTATTGCACAGAACATGATTTTTTTGAGATTCAGCATGTTGTTCCATGAATCAGTAGTTTGTTTCTTTTTATTGCTGGGTAGCCTTTCAGCAAGGCTTTATTTGCTTAATTTTTAAAAACAACATGTGCTTTCTTTTATTTTTACAATTTAAGTAGCCAGTCGTATTTATTTTTGCTTGATTTTGAACACAGTGTCATTGTTTTTATAGAAAATGTTCGTTTTCTTATTCCAAAAAATATAGGAAAATTATAAAGAAGCTGGCAAAATTTACCTGCCATTCAAACATCTAAAGATAGCCACTGAACATTGCAGTGTTCATTCTCACAGACATCTTCCTGTGTGTGTGTGTACATATATAAGCACACAGAGACACATATTTTTATAAATGGAATTAAAATATTTATTCTGGCCCTTAATCTGCTATTTTCACTCAACAATTTGTTGTAAATAAGTATAGATCTCTAATACTCCATTGTATGCATGAACCATAATGTATTTAATCAGTGGCTTATTGGGGAACATTGGTGTCTTCAGATTTTTACTTTTCATATTATGTATTCTTCTATAGACATCTTTTTGCTCTTGTGTAAATATATCTTTCACATAAACTTCCAGGGGTGGGAGTTTACCACATTTTGAAACCTATTGCCAAACTACGTTTCTGAAAGGTTAAACATTTTGAAACCTGTTGCCAAACTGCCTTCCTGAAATGTGCTTGCATACTCTCCTGGGTTTTGACAGTATTTAAAATATTTGCCATTAGGCAAAAATCACACACACGAAAGCATCCATTATGTGTGAGGTTTCCATCTTGTTTTAAACCTTTGAACTGAATCATCTTCTAAACATCTTTGTGAGATGATTAGGAAATTAGATATCTGTTCTACAGGCTCTAGCCAGGAGCCCTGCAGTGGGTACAAATCTGTTCCTGAGTCTATTGCACAAAAGCCTCCTTTTTCCACTTTTCCCTCGGTCACTATGTTGCCACTAGAGGGCGCACGTGCTGCAGAAACACTTGCTCATCGGCCCAGCTGGGACTGTCCTTGGCGCAGCCAGCCCATAGGTAGCACTGTAGTACCGTTGTCTTGCTTTTAAATCTTTTTTGTCCACGGACCCCTTTGCCATCAGGTGAAAACCACAGACCCCTTACTAAGTCCACACTATACTGTGTCTTATTTAATAAATATATGACACCTGCACCAACACGACTCCACAAGAATATTTTTTTAAATTTCAATTTAAGCTCACTGACCCCTTGTTAAGAACCCCTGTTTTAGATGTTGTTTAGAATGATAACCATAGATACCTAGGTCTAGATTTTTGATACCTAGGTCATGTTTAGAGATGTTCTAGTAACTTCGAAAAAATTCCTCAAAACAGTGTTTTAAAATTTCATTTCATTTAAAGGTTAAGTATGTTGCAAATAGATAGCATTTGTTCCTAGGTCAAGTACCAATTGGAATTTAGCTACCCTTGACTTGCAACCTAAGAGAAAGAAACTCGGTATGAAAGAGCCTGCTGTGATAAGACCTAGATTTAGGGCTCTTCAACCAATAGCTAAGGCCTTAATTCCTTCATTGCTCAGAGGCTGGAGGCTATTAAACTGCCCTGAAAGCAGAGCCTCTCTCCATCAAGAAGTCTTGACTGCATCTACCCTCAACCCCAGGTTGCCTCTGTTATCTTCCCAGCGTTCATCCCTCCTGCCAGTGGGCTCTGAATAAGGGCTCCCTCTAGCTTCCTTTCCAGAACTTTGGACCATCAATTAACACATCCATTAAAAATAATTCTCTTTGACATCAAATCCCCAATGCTCTCTTGCTCCCTTTCCCTCTCCCCCAAAAAACAAATTACTCGAAGAATTAGCAAACAAACAAACAATGAACATAAAAAGAATTAACAAACATTGACAGAGTCCAGCTCCCATCCTGGCCTTCTTGGTGAGTAGCACTTTGCTTTGCCCACAACTAAATAGAGATGAATTTCCCTTACTCACCAACGTCCTCCTGAACAAATCCATATAGTAAGACCATGCTGTGCATTTTACAGGGTCTTATAGTAGAACACAGAGTGATCACACTAGAATAGGTATAAAACCAAAGACAGAAAAATGCACGTGGGGAGTGAGGGTTTCCTCCACAGATAGTGAGGGAACCCTTCCATGTGCCAGGCACTGTTCTAGGAGCTGGGGACAAAGTGGTGAAAAATTCCAAGCTGTGGCCGCCATGTTGCTGATGGAATCTAGACAACAAACAGTTGAGCGATATAATGTCAGAGAGCGATAAGTGCAAGGAGGAAGAATAAAACACACGAGTAGAGAGGGCTGGAGAATGCTACTCAGGTAGGGTGGACTGGGAGGGCCTCTGGAGAGTGAGCAGAGATCTGAGTGAGGAGAGGGGTGAGCCCTAGGAAGATGTGAGGAAGCAAATTCCCCAAGAGGGGATGGTGAGGGCCAGGGCCTTGAGGCTGGAATTTCCTGCAACTGTCACAACCAAGAGGAACCTAAGGAGATATGGCCACTAAATGTAACCTGGGATCCTGGGTGGGATTCTGGCAGAGAAAAGGGACATTAAGGAAAAACTGAGGGAAGATGAATCAAATACAGACTGTAGTTAATGCTAATGTATCAATATTGGCTCATTAATTGGAACAAATGTGCCATTCTAACATAAAATGTTAATAATAGGGAAACTCTGCCTGGGATATACTGGAACAGTATACTATCTTTGCAATTTTTCTGTAAATCTAAAATAATTCTATAATAGGTTATTTTTTTTTAAGTTATGAGCCCATACTATTGCAAACACACCAAAGAGAGAGAGGAAAAGGGAAAATGCAGCTAGTAAGGGTAGAAGGAAGGATAGAATTCTCATTTAAGTGACCATTTTGCAACCTCTAATGTAATCACTGAGTCCCTCAAAAGCATCAATGAGTATGAAAACTATTGAGTGAAAGACAGCTGGGAAACAGGCTTTTGCACAGCCTCCAGGCATCACCCTAGCGGCTACTTACTACTCGGCCACGGAGGCTAGTGCCTCTGCAACTAACTCACCGTCAACACCTTAGCCAAGGAGTCCATCTTAGCTTCCCCTGGCATTCTGCACTTCCCAGTCTGAGGCATTAAGAAGCACAGGAGATCACCTGTGGAGAATTTTTGCCAGAAAGAGGTTGATTGCAAATTTATTCATGAGGAAACAAATCTAGAATGTGAAACACTTTGCGAGAGAACTGGCTGGCCTGCTTTCAAAAGAGCCATTGCCAAGAAAAACAAAACACAAGGTGAGAGTGAGGGAGGAAGGACTGGTTTGGGGTTAAAAGAGATTAAAGAGGCATACCAACCAAAGGTAATGTACAGACCTGGGCTGGATCTTGGATAAACAATGAAATAGCTATAAAAGCATCGGGGACAGCTGGGACACATGAATATGGGCTGCATATTAGATGGGAGGGAGTTTATGTCAAGTAAGTTGTGATAATAACATGGTCAAGATTATTCTTAGGAAATGCATGTTGAAGCATTTAGGGGTAAACGGCTTGATGTCTGAAACTATGATTTAGCAAGAAAAATCATATCTAGGAAAAAAGAAAATGGGGCAGAGATAAAATTGGCAAAATGTTAACAACTGGTGAATCTAGATGGATAGGTTCATTGCACAATCTTTCGTTTCTTCTGGTGATTTGAAATTTTTCAAAAGAAAAAGTTGGGAAAAGACAAAATCCAAAAATATGATGTCTTTGAAATATTCACATTTAACAAATAAGTGCTTTTAAAACAAAACTACAATAGAATACAGTTATGCAAAAATATAATTTCACAATCAAAGGATAATTATAGAATCCATAAAAATAATTGGCTGAAAGTGCCCTGTAGGCAATTTAGTCTGGAAATGGACATAGGTTTGAAACTGAATGCCAAACACCTTTCAATACTATCAGATTATCTTTTGAGTGAAATCATTTGGAGAGAACATCAAAGATCAAAATCCGAGGCTCTTCAGGAGCTTGAAGCCTGACCACATTCCCTCCCTGGGAAAGCCTAGATCCTGAGGCACGGTCTACATCTCCCAACTGCTGCTTGCCCTGGGGCTGATCTCCTCCACTCTGGGCTCAGAAATTCCCTCCAGTCAAAACGTTCCTGTAAGGCAGGTAATTAAAGCCAAGGCCTTGAACTACAGTTAAAATGCCCGAATACCCCCTCTATGGTAGGTATTCCCTAACCCTATTCTTTCAGCAAGGCTTATTTTACAAAACTATCACCTTGAAAGACACAGGGGTCATAGCCAGGCTGAACCAAGTCTGAGTTTGCCCAGCTGCTAGGACAAATACCACCCAATGGGTTGGCCTAATCAACAGGAAGCTATTAGCTTATGGTTTTGAGGCTAGGGGAAGTCCAAAATCGAGGTGCCAGCAAAGCAAACCAAAGTTTCCAACATTTTGGTGCCATCTGCCCACCATGTTTGAGCTTCCTTCTCATATCCCTGCCTTCCATCACATGGGGATGTCCTCTCCCTTCTCTTTCTGGTTCCCTTGACGCCCTGCTTCTGGCTCCTCTCCCTGGCTTTCCCTCACTATGTCTGGATTTCTTCTGCTTATGAAGGACTCCAATCATTCAGATTAAGGCCTGACCTCATTTAGTCAGGCCACTCCTTAACTAAAATAACATTTTCAAGAGGTCTTATTTACAATGGGTTCTCACCCCTCTCCCAGCAATGCAGATTGAGATTAAAACATGTCTAAATTGGGGTGTAGTTTCCTGGCTGCTATGACAAATACCCCCCAAATGTGTTGGCTTAACAAATGGAATTTACTGTCTCAAGACTTCAGAGGCTGGAAGGCTTGCTTCTTCCCAGGGTTCGCAGGTTCTGGCTGACCCGCAATCCTTGGATTCTGTGGCTTGGGGCTATTCTCTCCTTTTTCTTCCCAGTTTCCTTGACTTCCAGGTTCTGGCTCTTCCCTGTGGCTTTCTCTGTAAAGCCTCCAGAAAGAGGATTAAGACTCATTCTGATTCAGTTAGCCACACCTTAACCAAAAACAACATCTTCAAAATGCCCTGTTTACAGTGGGTTCACACACACAGGGATAGAGTAAGGACATGGTTTTCCTGGGGTATGTAACTCATTCTGCCACAGGGAACATAATTCAGTCTACCACAGGCTGGTAACTTCCAGTGGAAGCAGAAAAGAGAAAACCAAAGCTGTTTGGTTTATAGGCAGAGGCCATATCTAGGCAGATTGAAGCCAGCTAGTATACTTGGTTCCCTGAAGGGCCACCTGGAATCGAAACTGAAGCAGCGGTGCCAGAGTGAGAGGAGATCCCTAAGGTAAGAAAACAACACGTGGAAGGTGGAGGGGCTCCCTGAAGACACACTTCACCCACTTGGGAATGAAGTTGTCAGGGGAAGAGACTCCTCTTTTTGACTTGGGGAGACAGGAGTTCTCTCTTCCCTCTGGGGTCTTACCTGATCAACTGAGGCAGCCTCACTTATTTCATAGTGCACTGGTGTGTTAACTTTGCTCTATATGAAACCTCAAGGCCTAGTCTACTCCCTTCCTGTCCCAAAGTCGGTCCACTCAGAAAGGAGGCAGGTTTGTGGAGGTTACAGTGACAGAGAAGGCCATTACTCCTTGAGGTCCTTGCTTGAGGTCCATGCAAGTTGTCTTCAGAGAGAAAGCACATCTCTCAAATGTTTACCACCTCACTCAGGACAGTGCCTATCCCTGGGGAGGCAGGGGAATGAGATTGGGAAGAGGTGAAAAGAAGGCTTACATTTTAATTCCAACTGTTTAGTTATTTAGCTGGATGGGGAGGGTACAGATAGTCATTGGGTTAATATCTATGCTATTGGTTTGTCTGAAACATCTCATAATAAATGAACTCTAAGTGTACCGCATACATCACTACACTGCAGAATGGAATGCTAAAGGTCCTTTGCTGATTTTGGATCACACCCCAAGCATGTCACCATGAAAGGTTCATTCGACCCAGGGTCCTAAATTTGTGTCAACTCTAACTAGTCCTGAAGATGTGTGCAAAGCACTCTACCCTTGTCTTTAAAAAGGGGAAGTTACCTGTTCTGCCCACCTGCCTGATCTAGGAGGATGGTCAAGACAGTTCTTTAAAAAGCATAAAGAACACATAAATGCAAGCCAATAAGTCCTATTTGGGATCAGGACTATAACTGCTGAAACTCTGGATTATTAACATGAGTGCTGGGAAGCAGCTGTGGTTCAATTGGTTGGGCTCCCGTTTACCATATGGGAGGCCCCGGGTTCGATTCCTGGGGCCTCCTGGTAAAGGCAGGCTGGCCCACGCTTTGCAGTGAGCTGGTGGCCTGCTCTGCGCGGTATGCTGGCACAGCAAGATGACACAACAAAGGGAGACAAGCAGGCACAGAAAAACACAAAGCAAATGGATACAGCAAGCACAAGCAGCAAGGGGGGGGAGTCATAAATAAATAAAAATCTTTAAAATAAAAAAACAAACAAACAAAAAAACATGAGTGCTTTTGCAGGGAAAAGAAGGAATAACTTATGTAGAAGAGGAGCAGAGATCCAGAACCATTGCTCAGGTAGCAGGCTCCCTGGTTATCACAGGCCTGCTTCTTATTTAGCTTATTTCTGTTCTCAACTCACTGTGTCTCCCTGTAAAATGGACTATTGGGGGTTGGGTGGGGATGAAATAATTCTCATCTTGCTCTTTTACGTTTGGTGGGAAAGGCAATACAATTATTTTTTCCCGAAGCTTGTGTTTGAAAAGTGAAATAGTTTGAAATTCTCTTTCTCTCCCTAAAGCGTATTCGGCATCAGGTGTGTGTGTGTGTGTATGTGTGTGTTTGTGTGTGTGTGCACGCATGAACTTGCGTGCGTGTGCTGTGGCAGTAAATTCACATCGATTTATTTTTTAAATGTTTTTTGTTTTATAGTCAGATTAAAGCCACTTTAAAATCGTCACTTAGGGAAGCTA
>PVKH010006826.1:0-20702 GCA_004027955.1 Chaetophractus vellerosus | reverse complement strand
GATCTTGGAAGGTATTATTATTTAAGATTAGGCCAACCTGGAATAGAATAGGCCCTAATTCAATATGACTGGTGCCTTTATGAAGGGAGGAAATTTGGACATTGTAGTAGATTTAGTCATGTACCCCAGGAATAACACGTCCTTAATCTTCAGCCATTCCTGTGGCTGTGAACCCATTGTAAATAGGGCCTTTTGAAGATGTTATTTTTTTAGTTGAGATGTGGCCAGTTGAACCAGGATGGGTCTTAATCCTATTAGAGGCCTTATGAAGAGAAAGCCACAGGAGAAGCCAGAAGTCTGTAGAAGCCGTAAGAGGAAAGAGAGGACCTTGCCATGTGACAAGGATTGCCAGCAGGAGGAAGCAAGACTTCCAGCCTCTGAAATCATGAGCCAATAAAGCCAACTCAGCATGTGGAATGTGTCATAGCAGCCTGGAAACTAACACCGAGACAGACAGAGAAGACAGCCCTATGATGGGGGCAGAGATTGTTAAATTACAAGCCAAAGAATGCCCAGGATTGCCTGTCAGCCACCAGCAGCACCCTACAGACTCCAGAGGAAACCTGGCCCTGGCAACACCTTGATTCAGATTTCTTGCCTCCAGAACTGTGAGAATAATTTCTGATGTCTTAAGCCATCTGTTTGTAGTACTCTGTAAAGGCAGCCAGGGAAAACACCATCACAGAACATTATTGTAAATAATGATGTAAGATAAGAGAACATAAAATGATAGTCCAGCTCAACAAAAATTTATTGAGACCCTGCTTTGTGTCACATAGTAGGCTAGGAGTTAGGGATGTAAACCTGAATAGCACAAGTATCTACTCTAGTGTACAGGACAGAACATTTGAAAGAGCATGATATTATGGCGAATAAAATTATGGCCTCTGAAGCACAGCTGTCTGGGTTCAACTTGTGTTTCTAGCACGTGCTAGTTTATGGTTCAGATGAAGTTGCTTAATGTTTCTAGGGCTAAAACTATTACCTACCCCGTAGAATTGCCATTTGAAGAATTGCATATAACACTCTGGGACCAGTACACAACACTTAGTAAGAAATAGGATTCCCTGTTATTTTTACTGTATGGTTTTAGAATTGTGATGTTCAAAGTGGACTTTATGCTGAACTTATACAAAAAAGCATATAGGGTATAAGAAAGTAAAGCTTCTATTTAGGTTTTAAACAAAATAAGAAAGAAAGCCTCATGAGGGCCCGGCTGTATATCCCAGTTGGTAGGGCGCCAGTTTACCATGTGGGAGGCCCTGGGTTCGGTCCCCGGGCCTCCCCGAATGGGCGGACCGCCTCAAGAAAGCAAGCCAACATGGGTGGGGCACGCCACCACGGGCGGGGTACGCTGACACAGGCAAAAGGCAAGCCCCCACGGGCAGGCAAAAAGACAAGGCCCCGCGGGCAAAGGCAAGCCCCCATGAGCAGGCGGGCCACTGTGCCGGTGAGCTGACTCGGCAGGTCGCCCCAGCACGGGGAGACAAACAGACACAGAAGAATGCAGAGAAAAATGAACACAGCCAGAACAAGCAAAAAGGGGGGGGGGGATATATAATTAAAAAAAAAAATCTTAAAAGCCTCATGAATGTTAGCATATACCTTAAAACTGGTCCCTGATTTGGTAATGATGCAGATAGTGGGGTGTCACAGAGAAGTGATGCTCAGAAGGACATTGGAAGTGCATTCCTACTCATTTGTTTGCTTTCAATGTATTGAAATATATTCCATGCAATTTATGCTTGGATTAAGAGATTATTTTTTGAATCCTCTTATTTTATAGAATTTTATTTTGATATTCCCAACTTACAGAAGTTGCAAAAACAGTACAAGGATTTGTCATATACACTTGACCCAGAACCATTGATTGTTTACATTTTCCCCCAATTTATTTTCTTGTTCTCTGTACATATATATGTATTTTTTTCTAAACCACTTGAATTAAGTTGTTGACATTGCCCAATTTCTAAATATGCCATTATTATGGAAGGATAAGGACATTTTAAAAATAACCACATTACAGTTATCAAAATCAGGAAAGCTGAATATTGATATAGGACCACACTTGATTTTAACATTAAGTGTGGATAAGAGAATGGTATCAATAATATACTTTATAACTGCTATCTCTTTACTTCAGGGGCTATGGAAACACATTACATTTAGTTGTCACGACTCTTTAGTTTCCTTTCATCTGAAACAGTTCCCCAGCGTTACTTTATTTTTTACCTTGACATTCTTGATAAGTACAGGCTAGTTGTCTTGTAGGACATGCCTCAAATGGGGCTTGTCTATTTCCTCATGATTGGATTCAGTTTACATATTTTGGGGCAGGAATACCACAGAAATAATATTATCAATATCTCAATGCACCATGTCCAGAGGAACTTAAATGTTGATTTGTCCTGTTACTAGTGATGTTAAATTTTTCATTTTAAATGGTTAAATTTTAAATGGTTAAAGTAGTAGCTTATTTTTGCAGCTGCTAAATTACCATAAGAAGGATTGGCTTAAAAATAAGAATTTATTGGCTCATGGTTTCGGAGGCCAGAACGCTTGCTGCCTCCTGGAGTCAGTATCTTCTGGCTAGCTGACAATCTTTGGGGTTCCTTGGTTTTTCTGTCACAAGGCCATGCACAAGGCAATGTCGTCCTCTTTCATCTCTGGGTTCCACTCACATTCAGCTTCAGCTGCTCCTCCTGGTTTCCTCTCCTGTGTCCAATTTCCTTTATGTATAAGGATTTCAGCCATATTGGATTTGGTTGGGCCACATCTTAACTGAAGTAGCCTCATCGAAAGGTCCTCTTGACAATGGGTTCACACCCACAGGAAAGGATTAAGATTAAGAGCATAGGTGGTATCTGGCAAGTTTCTCTACTGTGAAGTTACTATTTTCCCCTCTGAAATTAAATAAGTAATTTTGGGGGAGGTACTTTGAAACTAAGTAAATATTCTGCTCCTTATTAACCCCCCACCAACTTGTTTTAGCATCCAATGATGACTTTCTACCTCAACTATTCCTTCAGACATTTATTTGTTGGCATTCTATAAGAACTTTTAGTTACAACTATATGGGTTCATGGATTTTTTATTTAATGGATTATATACCATTACTATAATCATTCTGAAGCTCAACTCGCCTCATATTTGGACAGTAAGGGCCCCTTAAAAATAGTTCTTAAGTCTTTTAGACTTGTTCTCATTATTCTTTGAGTACTTCCTTACTTTGTTAAGCAACAACATGTTCCAGGTACACCTTATGCCTATCTTTTTAAGCCTTGGAATTAAGCAATACTCTAAGGAGCCCTGGTTTATTTTAGTGGAAATGGTAGCACACTAGAAAAAAAGATATATGATCAAGTGAAAAGGGACTTGTCAAGCAACTTTGCCTATCTTCCTAAACTCTCAGTAAAATTAAGGTCCCTTAAGAGTTTCTGGGCATAGGAATGCCATCATTCAGGTTTGAGGGTCAAATTTTTATATCCTGTGTGGTCTGGGGAGGCTCAAACCTAGATGTTAACTTAAGTAATAACCTTAAAACCTTGTGGTGGAAAACTGAGTAAGCGGCAGAGAAAAATTGGCAAACTTTTTGGAGGAATAATACTTTAAGACAGTCCTTAGAATATTTCCACAGATACGTCTTCACTGAATTTGATTTGACAATCCAGAATTGTGAGCCACATGAGAAAATAATCTGTCATGAACTAGAGTCAGCAAAAGCAAGAGACAGTAGGATTTGATTGCACCCTGTCTCCCTACCACCCATAAAACACTTCATTTAATAGGATTATGAGACTATTAAATTTGTAAAAGTGACTAGAAACATAAAATAGGGCATCAAAAATAAGGGAGAAGGATACTGTATTCTTTACAAAAACAAGATTTGAAAAAGGATCAAATAGAAATGAAAAATTGTAATCATTTAAGTTAATCTGCTTTAAAAAAATCCATTGACTTTTTAAATATAGATGAGGGGAATTGTCAACTGAAAGATTCATCTGAAGAACTTAACATGCTATGCCTCTTTAGATAACAATGTGAAAGATCAAGAGGCATGGACAAAAGAAGATCTAGCATTTATTATGAATTCTGTATTAGTCAGCCAGAGGAGTGCTGATGCAAATACCAGAAATTTGTTGGCTTTTATAAAGGGTATTTATTGGGAGTAGAAGCTTACAATTACCAGGCCATAAGGCATAAGTCACTTCCCTCACCAAAGTCTGTTGCCATGTGTTGGAGCAAGATGGCTGCTAACATCTGCCAAGAGTTCATGCTTCCTGGGTTCCTCTCTTCCCAGGGCTTGTTTCTCTCTGGGCTCTGTTGCTCTGCTCCTCTGTGCTTACTTCCCAGGTTCCAGCTCAAAAACTCAGCATCAAAACTCCAACTCACTCCTCTGCTCTGCTGTGTAGTTTTATCCTACTGACATGGTCCAATCAAAGCCCTAATCATAATTTAATCATGCCCAGGTACAGACCAGTTTACAGACATAATCCAATATCTATTTTTGGAATTCATAAACAATGCCAAACTGCCACAAGTTACAAAAGGAGAGAATGGGAGAGAAGCAATATTAAGAGATAGTGCCATTGATGTTCCAGGATTAAAGACGTAAATCTAATCTACACATATGGTAGTGAAACTGTGGAAGACCAAGAACAAAGAAGATCTTAAAAGCAACCAGAGAAGAGATATTGGTTAATTATCGTATGTAGGCATTGTAATTATCAAGTTGTTTAAAAAATTAATTGCCCAGAAAATAAACACTTCGTAATTTTGTCAGCCAACTTTAAGGTTATATACTCTAACATTTTACAACATTTTATAAAACCAAATGATACATGTTGGGAACATAACATTTGAGATTACTGAGCAAATAGCAAAGGCAAAATCCACATACTAGTGGGAAATGGTCATTCTTTCTCCTATGGCAAAAATGCCTGATTTAATAGAAAAAGATAATCACGAACTAAATTCACTTTTTTTATCATTGAATATTTGGGCAACACATTGGGAAACATTGCTGATAGTATGAAGAAACAAATATTTAAAAATTTTAGTGTAAGGGATTTGTTACAGTTGAAGAAAACAGTTGTTTTAAACAAATTTCAATTTTTATAGTATTTGCTAGATTAGATTTAAATAATGACATTGATGGATTATTCTGTGATTCACTAAAGGAAAGATAAACTGGAAAAGACATATTCCCCCCAGTAATTGACTGTATTTTATGAGAAAACTAATTGTAACTGTGATAGAACAACTGCTTTGATTGGAATTAAAATAGGATTTTAAGTTTTAGGATAGTTTTACAGAGAACTACACATGTGAAATTTATTTAGTGTACCATTTACAGGCAAAATATTTCAGTAAACAAGTTGAAGCCTGAAGTGTACAAAGTTATAGGATGTCATCAATACACTTAATTTTAAAGCCATCTTTTAAAATTGTTTTTAATACCATTTAGTGAGAATTATGGTTAACATGAAAATCTTTTTGATCAGTGATTATTGGGTTACTGTATGGTAAAATACTTGTTATTATCCCATTTATAAATATCATGTGGGTTTTTGTTTTGTCTTAGAAAGACATGTGGTCAAGATTTGCTGACATTTTCTGTGATGATGAATGGCTGTTTTCAGTGGTATTGAACAGTGTGCTACCAAGTAGATAAAGCAAAAATTATAATGAAAAGTGCTTTTATTCCTTCAAGGTAAGGGTGATTATTAACAATGATTAAGAAAGCAACAGATTAAAAAAAATCAAAAAAACAAAACCTACCACCACTACCATAAATAGTAGACCTTGATGTTAGAGAGTTGAAAATACTTCAAAATGTTTTCATTATGTGGTTTTCCCTATAAATTGTCACAGCTAAATATGGGTATATTCAACTTAGAAACAATTTTCTAACATTTAAAAACGACACAGTTGAGTGTTACAGGGTGTTTTGAACCCATTTACTTAAATATAGAAAAATTTGGCGCTTCCTGATTAGCTTGCAAGAGCAACTGATTGACATTAGAAGAAATAGAAATCTATTAATTGAACAGTTGGTGAATAACATTTGAAAAAAATCATTGATTAATATAGCCAATAATACATTTCTTCCATCTACATCTATGTATTTTTGAGGTATAATTTTCAACTGAGAGCCATTAAGTTTTTTTAAATAAACTGAATTTAGACTCACACCTTCAAGTCATTGTCTTACAAAATGTTAATTGAGTTCTTGAATTGAAGCATATTCAATCACATTACATTCTCTCGGGAGGAAAATGGTCTGATGCTTTATAATGTAATAAATTAAAAATATTATGTCGTGCATTTGTACCTCTCCTTTCAATTCACTTTTTGAATGTTTTCTAAGAAAATGAATTATATCAGAACTGTTAAATGTGTACATGACTTGAGAATGTGCTAGAGATTTTACTGGTGGGGGTTCATCTCCAGAAAGATTGGAGGCCAGTTTTGTAAACCAGGGAAAAATGAGCTTAAGTCTGGTTGCCTGGAGAAACTTCACAGATGGATGCAACAGTATAGAAAGGAATAAGATTTGGAAGGCACCAAGTGTATTCCTGTCATGGTTATAGTGGCTACAAATACATCATTTTTCCCAGAGCAAAGGATATGTTTTGAGGAATGCATCAATCATTCAGAAAACGTTCAGTGAGTATCTACCACATGTTCCGCTCTGTCCTATGACCATGGAACATAGGAAGCCTTGAGTCTTTTATTCAACAACTGAGCAAATTCCAGGGGCTTTATTTGGTAGTGAGTGGATAAAAGACAGTTAAGGTACTTGCTGACATGTGACTTGCCATGTGAGTAAGTTGATAATGTTAAAACAAAACAACAGGCTTCCCCATCGTGCCTTGCTAGTGGCGGGGCATGATAACGTACTCTCCAGTGCAGTATGGGGCTCGGGTTGTCATTGTTGGGGTTGTTTCATTGAGCCAGGAGACTAGGAGACTGGAGCCCTGCCACTATGTGGCCCTCAGGTGCGATGGTGCTTCTCTGGGGCATATTGGGCTTGCCAAGTTCCTTGGGAATGTCGGGAGATGAGCTCTGCTCCCACTGTGGTAACCCACTGTGCTTTTCCCCACAGTTTTGCCTGTACACCAAGATGGTTTTCATTCAACTTGGGTGGTTATCTAGAGAAGCCTTTGACTTCATACCTTCAGTTTTCTAAAGAACAGCCACAATATTTAAAGTTCAGAACCTAGATGTGAAAAATTGAGAACTAAGTGAAAAACAAAGTTGCCAGCTGTGGAGGGAACTTCCTGATTCAGAGGAAACAACAAAAAACCACGAAGATACAGGGCAGACTTGCAGGCATACAAAAGAGATAAACAGAATTCAAGAACAGCTAACTCCAATTTAGATGATATCTTTAGAAAAAGAAATCATGCAAAATAGTTTAAAAAGGAAAGTGTTAATTAAAAAGAGCGTGCTTACAATGCTTGGTAAAACAAAAAGACCTCGGTCAGCTTATAACATTTTTATATCTGAAAGCTTCCAAGAAGCTAAGGAAGGTTCATCACAGGCAAAGCTGAAGACTAAATGAAAATTGGAAAAATCTGCCTGGTCCTCAAAAGAAAGCGTATATTCAGCTTGCTAATGATATTTGTTATGAGAATAAAATGAAGTCATGGGAAGAACAAATGATTGAATTTGGATGAAATGATCTTATATGTTGCAAAATGAAGTACCAACCAAAAGATGGCACTGAGAAGTGTTAAAATATAAGACTGAGTTATGTTCATAATGGATAAGCTCAAGAAACCAATTAGTTCTCAACACCTGAAACTGTTGTAAAATTAGAATGGATAGAATTGGTAAACATCTTATATTCATTTTTCTTTAGCCCATGGACTTCTGCCAATTTAATACATTACATATTAGTGTCTTGTTTTAGAAAACAAATACAAGTTCATTTAAACTTATTTTTGTTTAGAAACTACTGAGGATCAAAATAACGTACGCAAATGTAGCAATGAATCATTTCACCTTTTTGGTAAAAGTAAATCAGCCTGAACCTTTTAAATACTGGATGAGGGCAGGGAAACGATTATTCTTGTTTCCTTAATATTATGGAGGCAGGAGTTTGCTTTTCAAAATTGTCTCAAATTGCAGAAGCCAGTGTTCTATGATATAATTGTGTATTTAAAAAAAAAAAAAAACAACTCATCTAGGTAAGATTTCTCTTCCTACGCATAACTTATAAAAGGGACCGAGGAATTTATAGATTTTTTCCTCATTGTCTTTTCTTTTCTAAAATAAAAACTAAATTATGTACTACATCTGTGGCGGTTTGATATAATTTATGAATTCCAAAAAGAGGTATAGATTATGTTTGTAAACTGGTCTGATCCTCTGGGCATGATACCCCTTTGATTGTATTAAATCCAGAGGTTTCACTTCTACTTTATTAAATCAAGATTAGGGCTTTGATTCTACCATGTCATTAAGGTGTGCAGTGTTGGATCCCTGCCCTCTTGGTGGGCTTTATAAACAGACACTCAATCAACGAGAACACAGAATGAGATACACAGAGGTAGAGAATTCTACGAACACAAGAGAGAGCTTTGATCCTGTGGCCCCTGAGAGAGATGATGTTAGCCTGATAGTTTGCAGCTGAAGAGAACAGAGCAGGTGAGCCCTTTGCCAGCTTATGGCTGAGATTGGAAGAAGTTGGGCCCACAGAGCCTTAAGAGGGAAGAGGAAGGCAGAATGCTAGCATGTATCTTGCTTCAACACGTGGCAACTAACTTTGGGTGAGGAAGTAACCTTGAGTTGTTCTCTTTAGGGCCTTGTGACTGTAAGTTTTTACCCCAAATAAATACCCTTTATAAAAGCCAATAGATTTCTGGTACTTTCCATCGGTACCCTTTTGGCTGATTAATACAACATCTATGCATTATTTTATATTGCATAGAATAAAAAAAACTCTAATTTTATGTTTTCCAAATTATGTGTTTTAAGGTGAAACATTGGTTTTATAGTGTTTTTCATTTTTTCCTTCTTTTAACTAGGGATTTTTTTTTTGAATTATTTTCTCTTTGGTGGGTGAGCACATTTACCCAAAAAGTAGAGACCTTGTCTATGTTTAAATGAAACATTTAAAAACAAAATTTGCTAGCATTTGAACCTGTTACTTCCAAACCCTTTTCATAACATCTAAAGGCCTTATATAAGCAGATAGCCAACTATAGGCCGTGTGATAAATCTGGTCTTTGGGCCAAATCCAGCCACCTGCCAGCTATACATGGCTCAAATTATGTTTACATTTTTAAATGGTTAAAAACAAGAATATTTCATGACACATGAAAAGTAGTAGAAATTTAAATTTCAGTGTTCATAAAGTTTTATTGGAACACACATGCACTTAGAAAAACAAGTGACAATCTTAGGCCGTTTATACCAGAGAACCTATAAATGGTGAGAAATGAGTTCAAAGAAAAGGCAGAATTTTGCCAACTGAATAGGTTGTGGGATTTCTAACTTCTGCTACTCTCACCCTTGTTCTAGGTCCTTTACTATCCGAAGCTTTTGCATACCCTCTTATCCTTGCCTGACATGCTCTTGGGAATTCAGGCTCTTTTCCTCAAGTCTCAGCTCAAATGAGAACAATCACTTCACTGAACAATCACTTCGCTGAAACTATCTTAGATGGTTGCCCTTCATAGCAATTTTTATAGTCGGGAATTATGTATTAATTTTTCTAAGAATGGAGAAAAAAATAGCCTCAGCAAAATGTGGAGGAGTATAAGATATGTTTGGAAGACAGATGAGTAGAAGGCTTGGAAAATGTAATGGCAGTGGCTGAGCAGAACACTCAACATGACGTTCAAGCCAGAATGTGGGCGGCTTTGAATTTCAGCCTAAGTATATCACAAGGCAATTTGGAATTTATCCTGTATTTGGTCAACTGGGAGTCACTAAATTTTGATGGAAATTGTAAATTAGACAGCTTAACCTGACATGCCTCTTGGCACTGACTGACTAGACACATTACAACTTCCATTTGGTTAAGCGTTCCTGTGGAGACTTCTATCCAGCTAGTGCTGGAAAGAGTGTTTGTTGAATGCTTGTGTTAGGGAAGAAGAGACAATACTAGTAGAACCCTAATTTCAGTGAGCAATCACATCCCCCTGGATAGTGAGCAGGTGGGTGGCATACTTTGAAATTCAGGACCTGGATCTCCATTTCCCCTTCTCAATGTATTCTGCTTTGAAAGCCTTTGCATGTGGCCTGGGCTCTAGACTGCTAAGTTATAGACTAACAACTAATCTCTTCACAGATTTAGGCTAGGCCACTTATTTGTGATGATGGGCAAGTTAGAATATCTTTCTAGTCTCAACTTCAAAAATTGTACAGTGGACAGAATAATATCCTCTGTAAGAATGAGAAATAATGTATGGTCAGCACTGACATGTAAGAACACAATAAATTTCATACTGAAACACTTGAATCTATCTCACCCTAAAGATAAATAAGGCATATGATGGTCCCCTTTTTGGCACTTAACAGCCTCATTGTGATAGTACTGTCAATACTGTCAAGACTTTGTTAGACTTTTTCTACCAACTGTATATTTCTGAATTGTCAAAAGCCAGAAGAGTTTTCCTAGTGTCAGGATCCATGGTTACCAAAGGGTCCATACTGTTTTATGCTGGAATTCCATATTTTTCCCTATAACCTGGTAGTCTCAAACATAGCATTTTCCATTAAAAATGGATAATTTTAGAAGTCACCTATAGGTGGTGGTTGTTTGTTTTTTTCTACTTTTAAGATCTTAAATCAAGGCAGTGTAGTTTGAATCTGCTTTCTGGTTCTAGCCCTGGAGACAAGTGGTGGGTGGCCCTGAATGTGTCACTTAGATACTTTCACCTGTCAATTGGAGGGGATGGATTAGGTGACTTTTAGGATGCCTTCCCCTTTCAAGATTCTAGAGTTTTGAGGGGAATTGTGTCCCCTAAATTCCTTAACAATTAATGTAAAAAGAGTCTTCTGTGTGGTGTGGAGGTTAAACCATGTAACCTCTAAGGTCCTTTTAAATTCCAAATTCTGTGATTAAACGGATTCTGTAGATCCTCACAGATAATAGCTACTCAAAGACATTGACATCATCCACTTATCCACGTTTGTAAATCTGTTCATTTCATAGCTTATAAATATTTCAGAAAATGCACCAGAATTCCATCTCCCCATTGCTGCTTAGATCATCCTTAGGTAATAGTTCCCATGACCTCTGTGCAAGGAAAAAGTTATCCAGGGTGCCGTTAGTACTGTCCTGCAAACTGAAGGCTATCCTGTTTTAATTCAAATCTTTACTGGCTTTGTGTCATTGGACAAATTGACTTAACCTCTTGAACTTTCATGTCCTCATCTGTTACCAAGTACTTGTGATTACTTTACTGATACAACAACATAAAACATAAAAAAAGTTATTCATCCTCTAAATGATAGGGAGCAATACCTGGATTGGAGGAAATGACAAGAACCTGGCATTAGCACCTTCCTGAGATAGATAATAATACCCAAAGCACCAGATCTGCTCCCCAAATTGCATACAAAGTTGGAAGAAGTAGAGTCGTGTCATAATCGTCACAAAAGCGTTGACCGGGACTAGGCCTGAATGTGGGCAATAGTTAGGACCTGATGTGATGTTTGCAGTCTTCACTTTATTTGTCCAAAGTGTGTTATTCAAAATTTGTGCCCTTTTCCCCATGGTTTCCACCAAATAGTGATTAACTTCACTAGAAGGTGAGCGAGCTCCTTGAGGGCTTTGTAGTAAATTGTTTATTTTTGAATCATCATTCTATTGCTTAGCTCATTACTGGCATGTAGCAACATTTAGATATATGTATTCTTGTAGAATTAAACTTGAATAAGTGATAAAAATGAGCTATCACTTAAAGAGCACTTACTATATACCAGTTGCTTTGCTAAGTATCAATAACATACTAAATCTCATTCAGTGCAACGCAGTAGATACTATTGTTGACATCTTAAAGGTGAGGAAACAGGCTAAGAAAAATTAATTAGAATTTCCAAAGTCGACAGATGGTAAGTTTTGATTGGAATAGGTAGTTTAATAGATCCTTGCTCTTAACTACCACCCTATAATTCTCTGCAATTTGGTCTAAGCTAGGTGATATGAATGCAGCAACAAATGGTAAATACAAGTCACCTAGGACACTCACAGCTGGCATTTATAAATGATCATAAATTTCTTTCCTACTAAGCTCATATGTAGCTTCAAAATCAGACTTTAATAGTCATATTAGTAACTTCATATCTCTTGGAAATGCCATGTAAACTGAAGCTCATTTGCCAACTATGTTACACCCAAACAATGTTTTCTTCCTTTAGTCTCTCATTTGATGACAATGTCATCCATCCACTTGCTTCAGAAGAAAAAAAAGTAATATGTGACCCATCTGTCTCTTTCAACCCTTGATGGCCTGCTCAGCCACTGAGTCCCATCGACTCTACATTCTAAAAGGCTCTCATTTTTGGCCCTTTCTTTCTATTCCTTACTCTCATGTATTCATTTAAGTCTTTATCAGCTATTGTTATGGATTGAATTGTGTCCTCTAAAATGATATATTGAAATGATAATCTGTAGTACTTCAGAATGTAACCTTATTTGGAAATAGTCTTACAGATGGAATTAGGCAAATTAAAGTCATACTAGAGTAGGATGGGCCCTTAATCCACTATGACTGCTTTCCTCATAAAAAGAAGGAATTTGGATGGAGAAAGACAGAGGAGTATACCATAGATTGCCAACAAATCACCAGAAGCTAGAAAAGGCATGGATCAGATTCTTCCCTAGAGACTTTGATTGAAACATGGCCCTACTGATTACTTGATTTCAGACTTCTAGACTCCAGAACTGAGATAAAACATTTCTGCTGTTTTAAGCCATCCAGTTTGTGGTGCTTTATTATAGCAGCCCTAGGAAACCAGGAGAGCCATCTAAAGCGTCTCTTGTCTGCAGGATCTACTCCTTCCATTCCTCTCTCCCCTTTAGGTACTGGATCATTTCTTTACTTGGTTAGCACCCATTGACTCCCCATCACTCAAAGGATAAAGTCCAAACTTCCCCTTGTGGTTCTCCCTGTCTCTCATCAACTTGCCCAAGACCCATGTTGTATCAACATTTCTAGTCACTGCTCCCCATTCATTGTCCATGCCAGTTATGGTAGATGACTTAGATGTGTGAAATAAATCCCATATTTTCACAAACTTCTCTCAGGCAATTTCTGCCGGAAATACATCTTTCATTATTTCTCCTCCTAAGCTCCCATTCATCTTTCAAGACCCAACTCAAAAGACTAATTCTGTAAAGCTGTTTTTGGCCACTTTGATTTATAAATCCCATTTTGTAATCCATTTTAATTTGTTTATTCATTTAGTAATCCAGTCAACAAATATTGTAACGTTTACTATATGTCAAGAACTATACTAGTCTCATCAGAAAGATAGATGTTAATCAATCACATAATTATAAAATCGAACCTATTGTGAGGCAGAGGTACATAAAAGAAGATGTAACATTTGATCAACCTTCTGAAGGATGAGTAAGAGTTAATGAGGTAAAGACTGTTGGGTAAGGGCAAAAGGACCAGCATGTTTAAAAGTCCTTGGAAGGGAGAAGCACGACCCTTTCAAGGAATTGGACCATCAAGTGGGGGGGGTGGGCCTTTGCCTATGGTGAGGCCAAAGGAGCCAGCAGTGGCCAGACCATGCAGGTCTTTGTAGGCCAGGTAAAGAAACTTGGAATTTATCAGAGGAATGGAAAATATTTGGAGGGTTTTGTGCAGGGGATAACGCACAAAGCTTTATGCCTTGGAAGAATGAATGTTACTCCAGTTCACAGAGCAGATGAGAGGGGTGCCAGAGTGGATCTGGGGAGAATAGTAAGATGTTTTAGTCATCAGGGTAATGATGGGAATTCTAGAGATGCTGGTGCTGATGACGGTGGCTGTTCGGAGAAGTGGACAGATTTAAGATATAAGGTGATTACATCAACAGACTTAGTGATGGATTAGACATTGGTAGCTGTTTGCACATTAGGTTTCTGGTTTGTGTAATTGGTTAGATGGTGAGATAGAGAACACTAGGAGAGAAACTTATCTTTTTTATTTTTATTTTTTTATGATATGCAAAGGGGAAGAATCTCATTAGTTCACCACATTCATAAGGGTTATATATATTTGTATTAGCTTGTGAGCTCTTTGGGTCCAGAGAACACTTTCTATTTTTGCTTGTAAAGCTAGAGCTTAAGGTAAGACTTTTATGGTTGTTTTTTAATGAAAAGCATTAATAGCATGTTTTTCCTTAAATTAAAAAAATCTTTTAAATAAAATTAAGCACAGCAACATTAAAATAACATTTTCATTCAACATAAATAACACATAGTACAGGATTCAGAGATATATACAGAGGCATTATTGATATCTTTTTTTTTTTTTTGCTAATTTGGGACAATCAAAACAATTAAAAAAAACCAACCTTAATTCAAAATTGAATTTAGAACTAATTGTTAGTGTTGGAGTTTGTCCCCCATTACCTTCCTCCATGCCTTAATTTCAGCTTTTGACCTTCCAGGCCCTCTGGACATGAAGATGTCGAAAGACTGCCTTTTCTGGCCCTGCAACTTCTCTGGTGAGTGGAGTTTTCATTTCTGCAGGTTCTTTAGAGGCCCTCCTTCACTCTTACAGTGTCTGGCTGCTATTTTAGTCTTTCTCTACCAGCTATGGATGAATTGAAGACCTCTCTTCTTCCTGCTTCCTGACTCCCCCTCTCTGAGTTGTCCCTTCCATTCTTCCATGAGGGAGAGAGAGAAAGCTTGTGGAGACAGGTGGATATAGCACATGTCCCCAGGAGGGAATTTTCTTAATCAGAATGTCTCTCCGCCACTTGGTTCTTCTTCTGTCTGAAAAGATATCATTTTTGCCTCCTCCCATTAGAAAATAAGCTTTTCGTTTCCTAAGATGTGAAGTAGTATATAAATGTGATCAGTATCCCATCCTAATCTTTAGAATCCATTTACTAATCTATCCTGACCAGTGAAGGTCAGTCAAATACAGCCCTTCCTCCTGGGCATGTGTTCATTCAAAGCACCCGTCAATATTGATGGAGGGAAAGGGTCTTTCAGAAGAATGAAACCGATTTTGAAAATCATTGAGGGTAATCAGTGGGACAGAGCCGTGGTTAGAAATGGCTTTTTATGCCTGAAGGAGATGAGAAAATCTTCCTGAGAGCTGTCAGATGATGGATAATTTGAAACCCCTTGAAATTATTTATTGGAAACAGCTACTAAAAACTCAGCCACAGTTTTTAGCTTGACAAGACGGGGTTGTTTCATATTTTAAACATTCAAAGGAAACCGCAGGAAAGCTGTCATTAAGAGATCAGTGAATCAAGCCAATGAGTGAGATAATTGTTCACTAAAGAAGAGGCAGTTGAATTTTTAATGCCTCATCAGTGATAGAGGGATGAGAAGGGGATGTATTGTTGGCTTGTTCTTGAGTGAGCTGCCTGGTGAATGCAGGGCTTGGATGATATACACCAGAAGAAAAATAACTTCGGTTATCTGAAAAATTAAAACAAAGCAACCCTGGATCACTTTGGCACATGTTTGTGCCAAATACAGCTATGATAATCTGTTGCTGTTTATTTTTCTGTACCAATCAAAATGAAGAGCTATTTGGGAGAGATTCCATTTAAATAGCCACCCTGGAGAGACAACCTGCGTTGTGCACCCCCAAATTGAAGGAGATGTGGTAGTTTGAGTGGACTCAGAGGTACCTCAAAATGTGAAAATGATAGAACAAATCATCAACAGCAAAAGCACCAAAGATAAGTAATAATAGTAGCAGACTCAGGGGCTGTTGATCCAATGCCACTAAACCTACTGTAGAAAATCTCTCATCTTTGTGTCTGCTGAGGCATTTATGCAACTGAGTAGAGTGGGACTTTGAGGGAGCTTCCACGGTAACAATCCCATTTAGTTCAGAACCAATTGAGAAAAAGAAGCAGGAATCAGATGGAGACCAAAAAAAAGCTTTATTCCAGATAAATCTTGTTGGAGAACATGCCTTAGATGACAGAATGCTTACTTATACTGTATCCCAGAAGGAAACTTACTCCTCAGACAGAGCTGGAGCTTACTGCAGTTAGCAGTAGACCACAGCCCAAAGAGAGAGGTAGGACTAGCTGAGCTCTGCTCATTTTTGTAAAACTATCGTTTAAGTCTCTAAATGAAGGGCCATCAAGAGACCAGGAGCGTTCCTGTAAGTGCAAGAATTTGAGGAGAGGAGACACATATTACTCAAAAGTAGTTCAGGCCACAGCTCATGCTACACAGTATGTCATTTAGTAAAATTATATGTTCTCCATTTTTATTTCTTGAATTTTAGTGCATCAATCACACAGTGCTTAGAAAATTGTTATGGATTGATTTCATTTGTAATTGTTAGTTGGACAGAAAAATCCTTGAGGGCAAAAACAATTAACATGCAACTTTGGTTCACACCGTAGCACTTGATGGCTTGGGATGCATGGTGGACTCTAAGCTCTTAGGTGAACATGGAAACAGGGGCTCAGACTGCAGAGGAACAACCTCAGATTACTCAGATTACATTGGTAGGTAGAATTTGCACTTAGTTGCCAAATAAGCAGAGGAGCTTACTATTTGTACCCCATTCTATTTGGAGCCACAAATTTACCTATGTGTCTCAGACAATACCTTTGTAAGAAAAAGATTGGGTCTGCAGGCACTTCATTTTGAGGTTCAAAATTAATAAAATATGTTTGGCTGGGGCAGCAACCTGCTGGGAACTGTGGTCTTTGAAGGAAACTTAAGGAAAGGGAAGTCTAGACTGGTGCCCCAGTTTCAACAGAAGGATTTTGGTCACGGGCAGGGAACACTGCTAATGGGTTCAGCATATAGATTAAAGTCCAATTTTGGGTGTACCTTGAGAAAGATGTCTGTGTGAAAAGTATACTGATAGAGTTCTAAGGCTTGCAATGCGAGCACATTTGGTCCCTGACTGAGAATAGAAAGGAGAGAGTTGTCTTGTGTTTTGAAGAATCGTTGGTCCTAGCTTATTCAGCAGAGATCTTCAGGGCATGGGGATGGTGAGTGGGTGGGTGGGGGCACTTCTCTATAGATCTCCAGGGCCCCAGCCCTTGACTGAGAGGAAACAAAACTCCTCTACACTTTTGGAGACAGCAAAATGCAGTAATTAGGAGTACAGAGTCTAGAGCCAGGCTGCCTGAATTTGATTCCTACCTCTTCTACTTGTTCTCAGTGACAAGGTGTGTGATCTCTCCTCGCAGTTCCTGCATACGTGAAAGGGAGATAGTAAGAGCACCTAATTTGTGGGATTTGTTGGAGAACTAAATGAGTTAATATTTGTGAAGCTCCTAAAGCATTGCCCAGTGGCCAGGTAGCACTAAAATAGTGTTAGCTGTTATTGTCATTCTATCCATATTGGCATTTTTGAGGTATGTGTTTCTGTCACCAGAGGTTCCACCAAAAGCTGAGAAGCATTTATTTTGAGGGACTCTTGCATCATATAAAGATTTTCATGTCAGTGTTAGTGCCTGTAGTATGTGTTATGGTTATTGCAGAAAAGTGTGAAACTATCTGTCTTTACCAAGGACAACCCTTTATCTCATTAACTGATTGTTACCATTGCCACACAGATGACTGAAACTCCTGGTCAAATCTTCTCTTATTTTCTAGACTAGAATGATAAGAAAAGGGGGGTCTATCCAGAGCAGGAACAAGTTTCTTTGCCAGCGTCCCAGACTGATGGCAGGTTAAGAATAGGTTAGGGATAGCATAGCCTTGGTGTCATGTTAAGGAGAGTGGGTTAGGGGGATACAAAAGGGATCTGAGTGTCCAGAGAGTCTAGCCAGGCTGGTGGCAGTGGTCCCCCTGTTTCCTAGATGAGGAAAGGATGAAGTATCTGACAGGTGAATGGTGAAGACTAAGGAGCTAATCTAAAGGCCTAGGGTTGCCCAGGACTGCTGTAAACTTTCTAGGTTTTCCTCATAGCCTGCTGCTTCTGTTCCACTCTGTTCTGAAAAGTTCCCAAGGATATTTGAACAGCTATAGAACTTTTAATTGTGGTTCTCCCTCTTTTTAAGAAATCTGTAATAAAAGGATACAGCCTATATAATGCATATACAGAAAAGTTCACAATACATAAGTGTACAGTGTGATGCAAACCTCATGAAACCTCATGGAACCAAAACACAGATTAAAAAAAAATCATGACAGGTATCCCAGGACCTCCCCCACAGCTCCTCCCACTCACCCCCCCCAAAGGTAACCACTATTTTAATTCTACCACCATAGATTAGTGTTCTCTGTTGGTTTTGCACTTCATAAAAATATAATTGTAAAATTTGTTTGCTCTGGTATCTGGTTTCCTTGGTTGAGCATCTCATTTATCTACGTTGTTTCATGTAGCAGTAGTTTGCTCATTCTTATTGCTTCTTGCATTCCATTATGTGACCAACCTAAAATTTACCCATTCTTCTGCTGATGGTTACCAAAAGATGGTTACCAATGTGGGGTAATTGTGGAAAAGGCTGCTCTCTTCATCCTTGTGCATGTCTTTTGATGTACATGTATTTGCTGAATTATAGGGCAGGTGTAAGTTCAGACTTAGAAGCTGCCAGTTTGTTCCAAAGTGGGTGTAACAAATATATATACCTCCCCAATGGTATGTTACAGATCCAGTTTCTTTACATCCTGGCTATCATTGTCCTGCCAGTCTCTCTTGTTTAAAATTTTAGCCATTATAACACTAGTGGTTCATATCCAGGTCCCAGACTCCAGATAACTCAGTATTATGTGAGAAGTCAATGAGATACTATAGTTTGTTGTTGTTCTTAGTAGAGAAATTTAGACATATTGGTTAAGTATTTAAAATGAAGTTTTTTTTATTAATGAATTTTTCTAAGCAGAACTAAGGATATGTTTTCATTTAGCAGAACTCTTAACCCAATTTGTTTCTTAGTATACAAACTGCTTTATTAGTATATGTATTAGTTAGCCAAACGAGTGCTGATGCACAGCACCAGGAATCTGTTGGCTTTTATAAAGGGTATTTATTTGGAGCAGAAGCTCACAGTCACAAGGCCCTAAACAGTCCAACTCAAGGTACCATAAGAAGGTCTTGCTCACACAAAGTCATTTGCCACATGTTGAAGCAAGATGGCAGGTGATGTCTGTGAGGGTTAAGCCTTCCTACTTCCTCTTAAGGCTCTGTGGTCCCAGCTTCTGAACTCAGCTGTAGATTGGCATAAGGCTTGTCTCTCTCCCTGGGACTCATTTCCTTCCGACTCAGATGCTCTGCTTTCTTCACAAGGTCAGCTGTAGAGTATCAGGCTCATCTCTCTTCCTGAGGCCTCTGCCATGTCTAATGGCTCCTTCACTCTTTCCTCACATATCTGCTTCTCTGTATGAGAGAGTCTTTTTTATCTTCAAGGGGATGGGGACTCAACCCTGCATGCCCTAATGATGTGGTCAAATAAAAGCCCTAATTTTGGTTTAATAAAGTAAAAATAAAACCTCTGAGTAATACAATCAAAGGGAATCATGCACAAAGGAACGAGCAGTTTACAAACATAATTAATATCTCCTTTTTAGAATCTATAAATAATATCAAACTGCTACAGTATATGTTAGGGTTCTTAGCCAAGAATTGAGATGGATTAGAAATGTTTGGATTGCTTCTGGCAAAGGAATTATGCTCTAGTATTACCCTAGATCCACTGAACCAGAATCTCTGGTTATGCTTTTAAAACTTTAGTTGTTACTACTGCTGCTACTATTGCTGCTAGTACTACTTCTGCTAATACTGCTATTATGATTGATTGTTATTGTCTATGTTGGATTCATAAGTAAATAAAGCATACCTGTCCTCCCTGGGAGATAGGATCTTTCATTAGAAAATTGGGGGGCAAATTCCCTATTAACAAAGAGGAGTAGTACCAAGATTTGGGAGAGGCTCAGCAGAAAATGGGCAGGAAGACTGACTTTGGGTTTCCCTCTTAGAGGTGGGAAAGCAGATCTCTTACGGGTGAGGGTTGAGTAATGGCAGTCTGCAATTGTGTGGTCTCTGGCCAGGGAACTGTCCTATGAGCAGAAGGAATAATCCCTATATCTCCCTCTACCAGCGAGTGGTGCACCCAGTAGTCAAAGGAAGGAGGGAAGCATCCTCTTGGAATGTGAACTGGGGAGGAAATTTTTTTCCTGCAAAACATCCCAGTGCCTTCTCTACTATTCTGACTTTTGGTTATGATGCTTCTGAAAAGGAAATGTGCCTTGGAAAGGACAGTTTACCTTTAAAAGGAGGCTTTGCTCTATGAGGGTTATACTTAGATTGGGAGCAGCTGCTCCAAATTCTCTCCAAGCCACTGACATTTTGACTTTTTTAGAGATCTTAAAACTAGAAAGAACATTTTAGACTCATTAAGGGATAGATGGTACATTGTTTTAAATTTGTATTTTCCTCTCTGGAAGGTGCAGTTCAGTAATCTGCAGTTCACACATTCCCCCTCTTTCTGAGTAGCTGAATCTTATAACTGTGAAAGTGGTTCCACCTGGGGGAAGATTTTTCTTTCTTTACCTTCTAATTACTTGATTACAGTTGTGTATTTTTTTT
>PVKH010006825.1:0-20704 GCA_004027955.1 Chaetophractus vellerosus | reverse complement strand
ATCCAATCTATGCCCCATTAGTGGCTCCCTGCCTCTGTTTGGATTGAACTCCCCAATCAAAAGACATAGACTTATAGAATGGATAAAAAAATATGAGCCATCTATATGTTGTCTACAAGAGACCCCCTTCAGATGTAAGGGCACAACCAGGTTAGGAGTGAAAGGGTGGTAAAAGATATTTTATGCAAATACTAAAAAAAAGAGGCGGAGTAGTGATACTAATATTGGACAAAATAGATTTCAAATGCAAAACTGTTATAAAGGATGAAGAAAGTCATTCTATATTAATAAAAGGGGCAATTCACCAAGAAGAAATAATTATACTAAATATTGATGCACCTAACCTCAGCGCACCAAGATACATGAGGAATACACTGGCAAAACTGAAGGGAGAAATAAATATCTCT
Source organism: Chaetophractus vellerosus (assembly GCA_004027955.1). Classification (NCBI taxonomy): domain Eukaryota; kingdom Metazoa; phylum Chordata; class Mammalia; order Cingulata; family Chlamyphoridae; genus Chaetophractus; species Chaetophractus vellerosus. The sequence continues at coordinate 20,297 of PVKH010006825.1, read as the reverse complement.
ACACTAGTAGTTGAAGATTTCAATATATCACTCCCAGTATTGGATAGAACATATGGACAGAGGATAAATAAAGAAACAGAGAGCTGAAATAATATCATAAATGAAAAAGACCTAACAGACATCTATAGAGCATTGCACCCAAAAACAGCAGGATATACTTTCTTTTCAAGTGCTCATGGATCATTTTCCAAGATAGATGATATGTTTGGTCACAAGACAAGTTTCAGTAAATTAAAAAAGATTGAAAGTATACAAAACACATTCTCTGATCATAACCGGATGAAGCTGGAAATCAATAATGGATGGAAAAAGCAAAAATTCATAAATATATGGAGATTAAGCAACACACTCTTAAATAATCAGTGGACCTAAGAAGAAATGGCAAGAGAATGCCACAAAAATCTTGAGATGAATGAAAATGAGAATACAAAATATCAAAAACAATGGGACACTGCAAGGCAGTGCTGAGAGGGAAATTTATAACCTTCAATGCTTACATTAAAAAAGAAGAAAGAGCTAACATTGAAGACCTAACTGCAAACCTGGAGGAACTAGAGAAAGAACAGCAAACTAATCCCAAACCAAGCTGAAGGAAAGTAATAGTAAATATCAAAGCAGAAATAAATGAAACTGAGAACAATAAAATATTAGAGGGAATCAACAAAACCAAACGTTGGTTCTTGGAGAAGACCAACAAAATTGACAAACCCTTATCTAGAATGACAAAGAAAAAAAGAGAGAAGACACAAATAAATAAAATCAGAAATGAGAGTGAGGACATTATCACTGACCCTGCAGAAATAGAAGAGATCATAAGAGGATACTATGGACAACTGCATGGCAAAAGTCTAGACAATGTACAGGCAATGAACAGATTCCTAGAAACACACAAACCACCTACACTGACCCTAGAAGAAACAGAAGACCTCAATAAACCAATCACAAGTGAAGAGATTCAAGCAGTCATCGAAAACCTCCTGAAGATGAAACGCCCCAGACAAGATGGCTTCATGGGTGAATTTTACCAATCCTTAAAGATGATCAAATACCAAACTTGCTCAAACTCTTCTGAAAAATTGAACATGAAAGAATGCTACCAAATTCATTCTATGAAGCCAACATCATCCTAATACCAAAACCAGATAAAGATACTACAAAAGAAGAAAATTACAGAACAATATCTCTAATGAATATAGATGCAAAAAGCATCACAAAATGCTTGCAAACAGAATGTGAAAGCACATTAAAAGAATTACATACTACAATCAAGTGGGTTTTATCACATGTATGCAAAGGTGGTTCAGTACAAGAAAATCATTTAGTTTAATAAACCACATTGATAAATTGAAGAAGAAAAAATCACATGATCTTCTCGATGATGCATAAAAGGCATTTGACAAAATACAGCACCTTTTCTTGATTAAAAAACAGTCCAAAAGATAGGAATAGAAGGAAGCTTTCTCAATATGGTAAAGTGCATATATGAAAAACCTACAGGTAGCATTGTACTTAATGGTGAAAGACTGAAACCTTTCCTGCTGAGATCAGGAACAAGGCAAGGATGTCCACTGTCACCATTATTATTCAACATTGTGCTAGATGATCTGGCTAGAGCAATTAGGCTAGACAAAGAAATAAAAGGCACCGAAATAGGAAAGGAAGAAGTAAAACTTTCACTATTCACTGATGACACGATCCTAAATCTAGAAAATCCTGAAAAATCCACAACGAAGCTACTAGAATTAAAGACAAGTGCAGCACAGTGGCCTCATGGATAATTAATAAGCAAAAATAAATAACATTTCTCTACCGTACTGATGTGCAATCTGAGGAGGAAATCCGAAAATAAATTCCATTTATAATAATAACTAACATAATAAAATATTTAGGAATAAACTTAACCAAGGACGTGGAGGACCTGTAATCAGAAAACTACAAAATATTGCTGAAAGAAACTAGAGAAGACTTAAAGAAATGGAGGAACATCCCATGTCCATGGATTGGAAGACTAAATATCATTAAGATGTCAATTCTACCTAAACTGATTTATAGATCCAATACAATCCCAGTAAAAGTCATAACAGCCTGTTTTGCAGAAATGGAAAAACCAATTATCAAATTTATTTGGAAGGGTAAGGGGCCCCAAATAGCCAAAAGTTCTTAATAAAGAAGAATGAAGTTGAGGACTCTCACTTCCTGACTTTAAATCATATTATCTAGTTACAGTGGTAAAAAAAAAAAAAAAATCATGGTACTGGCATAAAGACAGACAGATTGACCAATGGAAACGAATCAAGAACTCAGAAATTGACCCTCACAACTACAGTCAAGTGATTCTGACAAGGTGGTCAAGCCCTCCCAGCTGGCCAGAACAGTCTACTCAACAAATGGTGATGGGAAAACTGGATATCCATATCCAAAGGAAAGAAAGAAGATCCCTATCTCACACCTTATACAAAAATAAACTCAAAGTGGATCAAAGACCTAAATATAAATGTAACAAACAAAAAACTCCTAGAAGAAAATGTAGGAAAACATCTTCAAGATCTTGTGGTAGGAGGCAGTTTCTTAAACCTTGCACCCAAAGCACGAGCAACAAAAGAAAAAATAGATAAATGGGACCGTCTCAAATTAAATATTTTTGCCCTCAAAGGACTCTGTCAAAATGTGAAAAGGCAGCCAACTCATTGGGAGAAAATATTTGGCAATCACATATCCGATAATGGTTTAATACCCATGATATACAAAGAGATCATACAACTCAACAATAAAAAGACAAGCTACCCAATTAAAAAATGGGCAAAAGACTTGAAGAGACAATTGTCCAAAGAAGAAACACAAATGATGACGTAACACATGAAAAAATGTCCAACATCACTAGTGATTAAGGAAATGCAAATCAAAACTACAATGAAATATCATTTCACACCAAATAGACTGTTTGCTCTTAAAAAGGAGGAACACTGTAAATGTTGGAGAAGCTGTAGAGAGATAGAATGCTTATTCACTGTTGGTGGGAATGTAGAATGGTACAGCCACTGTGGAGGACTGTTTGGCAGTTCCTAAGGAAGTTGAATATAAACTTGCCATGTAACCTGGCAACACTTACAAGGTATATACCCAGAAAAACCGAGAGCAGAGACATGAACAGACATTTGCACATCGATGTTTACAGCAGCATTATTCACAATTGCCAAAAGTTGGAAACAACCCAGCTGCCCATCAACTGAAGAATGGATAAACAGATTGTGGTGTATAAACATAATGGAATATTATGCAACGGTAAGAAGAAATGAAGTTGGGAAGCATATGACAACATGGATGAACTTGGTGTACATTATGTTGAGTGAAGCAAGCCAGATACAAAAGGACAAATTCTGTATGTGCTATTATGAACTAAATATATTTTGTAAACTCATGGAGTTAATAATTAAAATATTGGCACCAGAAAATAGAAGGAGGTTAGAGAATGGAAAGCTAAGGGTTAATCTATGCAGAACTGGTAAAAATGTTGCTTATAAATTCTCGGAAATGATTAGAAATGGGTAAAGCATGTCATGTGTTTGTAACTAGCAGTGTTATTGTATGGGTATGACAGTGGTTGAAAGGGAAAGTCTAAGGTCATGTGTATTACTAGAAGGAGCTGTAACATGGGACTGTATAACACAGTAAAACCTCATGTAAAAGACAAATATGGGGATACTGCATACATGAGACTGTTTTTACAAAATATAAATATAAATATACTAGAAAGAAGGAAACAGAATAGCAGCTATGTACAGTAGGAAAGGCATAGAGGGTTTGAGAGGTAATGAGTTTTGCTTGTTTGTTTTTTGTTTATTATTATTGGAATAATGAAAGTGCTCTGTGAATGACTGGGGTGATGAATGCACAAATATGTTATTACACTAAATACCATTGATTGCACTCTTTGGATGGATTTGTGTTTTATTAATATGTAACAATGAAATTGATTTGTTAAAAACAAATCAAAGAGAAGCTCTGAAATAAAACCACTAAGCAAGAGAGAGAAATTGATCAACAGAGTAAAATTGCCTACACAGTCAGATGCCTGGATATCAATAAAAGATAACAAGCCATACTAAGAAACAGGAAGATTTGGCCCAGCCAAAGGAACAAACCAAGAATCCAGATGAAACACAGATTTAAGACAACTAATCAATGATATTCACACAAATCTCCTTAATCAATTTAAGGAGATGAAGGAAAACATTACTAAAGAGATGAGGGATATTAAGATGACACTGTGTGAGCATAAAGAAAAATTTGAAAGCCTGCAAAGAAAAGTAACAGAGCTTATGGAAATGAAAGACATAGTGGATGAGATTAAAAATACACTAGAGGCATATACAGCAGATTTGAAATGCCAGAAGAATGAATAACTGAAATAAAAAACAGAATATCTGAACTTGAAAAGATAGAAGAGACAGAAAAAAGAATGGAAAAAATTGAAAACAATTTCAAGGAAATGAATGACAACACAGAAAGTACAAACATATGTATACTAGGTGTCACATAAGGAGAAGAGAATGGAAAAGGTGTAGAAAGAATATCTGAAGAAATACTGATCAAAAATTTCCAACCCTTAGGAAAGACATAAATATTAATATCCAAGAAGGGCAACATACACCAAACAGAATGTATCCAAACAGACGTATTCCAAGACATCTACTATTCAGAATGTTAAATGCCAAAGATAAAGAGAGGATTCTGAGAGCAGCAAGTGAATAGCAATGTACCACTTACAAGGGAGTCTCAATAAGGCTAGTGCCAATCTCTCATCAGGAACCAGGGAAGCAAGAAGACTATGACATGATATATTTAAGGCACTGAAAGAGAAAAACTGCCAACCAAAAATTCTTTATCCAGCAAAACTATTCTTCAGAAATGAAGGTGAATTTAAAGTTTTCACAGACAAACAAAAACTGAGAGAGTTTGTTACCAAGAGACTGGATCTACAAGAGATATTAAAGGGTGTGTTACAGCGTGAAAGGAAGACAGGAGAGAAAGGCCTGGAGAAGAGGGAAGAAATTAATATTATAAGAGAAACTGAAAGGGTTAAAAGACAGACAATAGTGAGATATGACAAAAGAAAGCCAAGGGATAAAATGGATGAAGTAAGTAATGCCTTTGTAGTAGTAACACAGAATATTAATGAATTGAACTCTCCAATCAAAAGACATTGACTGGGAAGCAGATGTGGCTCAACCAGTTGGGCACCCGCCTACCAAATAGGAGGTTCTGGGATCGGGTCCTGGTGCCTCCTAAAAGAATATGAGCAGATGCTGCCCCTGCTACACCGAACTAGATGCCACCCCTGCCACAACGAGCTATTGATTTTCATGTATTAATCCTGTTCTATACACTATTAATGAGCAATCTGAGGAGGAAGTCAGAAAAAATTCCATTTACAATAGCAACTAAAAGAAGCAAATACTTAGGAATAAACTTAACCAAAGACATAAAGGACCTCTATTCAGAAAACTATAAAACATTGCTAAAAGAAACCAAGGGTGATCTAAATAATGGAAGGATAGTTTGTGTTCATGGGCTGGAAAACTAAATATCAAGATGTCAATTCTACCTAAACTGATCTGCAGATTCAACAGAATCCTCATAAAAATTCCAACAGCCTTCTTTGTAGAATTGGAAAAACCAATTATCACATTTATTTGGAAGTGTAAGGGCCCCCAAATAGCCAAAAGTATCTTTAAAAAAAGAATAACAAAGTTGGAGGGCTCTCACTTCCTGACTTTAGAGCATTTTATCTAGCTACAGTGTTAAAAACAAAAACAAAAACAAAAACAGCAATATCCTGGTAAAGATAGATCTATTGATCAATGGAACCAAATCGAGAGTTCTGAAATAGACCCTCACCTCTATGGTCAAGTAATTTTTGGCAAGACTGCCAAACCTACTCAGCTGGGTCAGAACAACCTATTCAAGAAATGGTGCTTGGAAAACTGGATATCCATGTCTAAAGGAAAGAAAAAGGATCCCTATCTCACACCTTAAACAAAAATTAACTAAAAATGGTTCAAGGACCTAAATATTAAACCTAGAAGCTTAAACTCCTTGAAGGAAATGTAGGGAAACATATTCAAGATCTTGTGATTGGTGATGGTTTCTTGGACCTTACACCCAAAGCACAAGCAATGAACAGAAAAAAAATAGATGAATGGGACTGACTTAAAATTAAACACTTTTGCAATTCAAACCATTTTGTTAAGAATGTGAAAAGACAGCTATCCCAATGGGAAAAAAATCTTCAGAAACCACATATCTGACAAGGAGATATGTCACACAACTTAAAGTCAAAAAGACAACTAACACAATTTAGAAAATGGGCAGAAGAATTGAATAGACAATTTTCCAAAGAGGAAATACACATGGCCAAAAGGCATATGAAAAAACGCTCAACACCATTAGCTTTCAGGGAAATGCCGATCAAAACTACAATAAGATATCATTTCCCATCTTACACAATGGCCATTATTAAAATAACAGAAAAATACAGGTGTTGCTGGAGAGGATGTGGAGAAATAGGAACACTCCTTCACTGTTGGTAGAAGTGTAAGATGGTGCAGGCTTTGTGGAAGATGGTTTGATGGTTCCTCAGGATGCTAAATACAGAACTGCCATATGATCCAGGATTCCCACTACTAGGAATATATTTGAAACAACTGAAAGCATGGACACGAACTGATATTTGCACACTGATGTTCACAGTGGCATAATTCACAATTGCTAAAGATGGAAACAACCTAAGTGCCTGTCAACTGATGAATAGATAAACAAAATGTGATATACACATATGATGCAATACTATTCAGCAAGAAGAAATGAATAGGATAATCACATGACAACATGGAGGAACCTTTATGTTAAGTGAAATAAGCCAGACACAAAAGGACATATACTGCATGTTCTCACGGATATGAACTAAAAATGATGAGTAGACTTACAGAGTTGGATTATGGAGTGTAGGTTGGTGGGAGACGGAATGTAGATTGAGAAGGGGGAGTTGATGCTGGAAGTATGTAGAATGTTTAATAAGGTGAATTGTAAATATGTGGTAATGGATGGATTTGATGGTAGCACATTATAATGAGTGTAACAAACACTGCTGATTTATGTGATTGTGGTTGAAACGGGTAGTCTATGGAGATTATTGTTAGTTGCAGGACAGCTGAAGGATAATCTAGAGATTGTATAGCAGTGATTTTGGTGGTTAGATGAGGATTGTGTTTAATAATATAAATACAGAATTGTTTTTCTACTACAAGGTATTAAGAATATGGTGATACATGGGAAAAATATAACTAATATAACTTATAGACTATAGTTAACCACACATTGTATTATTTTGTAGCAAAAGCAAATAAGGTACTATATCAATGCCAAAGGTGAAAAAAGAGAATATGGGGTTAGTTTTATGAGATATGAATATGGTAAAACATTATTTTCTCCTTCATTTTTCTTCACTAACAAGGAGACCTTGATCATGCCCTTTAACCAATCTGTGCTCACCTGTGTATCTTTTAGACCGCAGGAAGAACATGTGAGTCTGTTTTGGGGATTAGATGAGATCAAAGTGTCTGGACAAAATTTTTTGGAGTAATGCTTCTATAACTTGTTAAGCTGCCTTTTGTCTGCTATTTTATTTTTAGAATTTGAAATAAAGGTTACTTAAAAATAATAAAAAAATAAAATCTTTGGGGCCAGATGTATTTAGAATTCAGAACTGTCTTTTTTTTCAATTTTAGAAAAGTGATATGGTGCATATACCGCATTTTATATAACACCCCCAGCAAGGTGTCAGGTAGCACCTCACAATCAAATACATTACCCTTTCTGCAGTAAACATTTAAATGTTCACTCTAAGAGGAATAAATAGATTATAAATAGCCTCACATCAGTTCAGGCCAGGTTGGCTGTCAAATGAGTTATGTGAAAACATTTGGTTCCAGAGCTTTTTGGATTTCAGAATTGTTGATGAGGGATTGTGGATGAGTATTCTGATTATTTTCATTTTACAGTTTTAGAAACAGGTTTAGAGTGATTAAATAACTTGTCCAAATTTGCCTAGCTAGTGAGTAATGAAGCATCACATAAATTTGACAATCTTACTGTTGAGTTTGCTAGTAAATGCTAGGAAGTAACTGCATGGTAACCCATATGCAGCAGGCAATTGTTTCATTTCACTTCATATGTATATATAAGGTTCTCAACAGGGAGAAAGGGGAATTAAGGCAACTGAGTTTAAAATAACAGGTTGTTTTCCTTTCTGATGATATAGTAAATATAGACACTCCTTTCTGATGATATAGTAAATACCCTTCTGACTCTTTATAGGTTTCCTCATCACTGACTATCTGTGCAGATTTTGGATATCATGTATATATAGTTATTTCAAGGACTGCTGTATCCTCTGGTTCCCAAATATCACATCTTTGATAACAAAGTATCTCTGTCCTCACAATCCTTTTTGTTTTTAGGTTTTTGACCCAACTGCTCCACTAATTCATGGCCCTTGATTCTTCATTGGGTATTTTCAACCTCTGGCTGGCCTTTCAGAATCCAGAGTGGTGCTTCTTTGGATTTCTTACCAAACCTCTCAGATATTTTCATTTCTCTTCCAGCTCAAAATCACCCATTGCTAGTGATCTCCATCAAGTGAAGCTTGTGTTCTGCTCACTGTCAACTTTTCAATTTCTGACTTTTCAACTACTATTTTCTCTTCTTTTCCTTTGGAAATATGATCTCAGGAATCCTGCATCAGAATCATGAGGTAAAAAAAAAATGCAGATTCAAGGACTCACCACTGGCCCACTGAATCAAGATATGTGGGGATGGAGCCTGGGAATCTACATTTTTAACAACCATGCCACATGGCTCTTTAGCACCAAAAGTTCAAGAACAACAGCTCTCCATGGCATGACAAAACTGGCGATTGCTCTTCCCATACCCATGAGATTTGCTCTCACTCTTGTAGGCGCAGATTTAACCTACTTGCATCATTAAACCAGAACAAACTACAGAGCTGAACTTTCTTGTCCTTCCAAAGCCACCTGAAGAAACAGTGCTTGGGAAGTCTATCAATTAATAAGTGAGGTAAGCATTAGGGAAAGTATATTAAATATACTAGTTACTTAAAAGCTAACACGACTAATTGACCAAATCATCATTTCCACATCCAAAGTCTCATTTTCTCTCCGTGTTCAAACACTGCATTGTAATTGGTTTCTTCTAAATATCTACTCTAATTTATTCTAGCCTGACCTATGAGTAAAAGATTAAGTAGACTAACAATTGTCCTTTCCAAACAAACCCATCCTGTCTAAAGAAGCCAGGCACTTTCAGAGTCTCTGAAAATGGTGACTATATTCTCATTTTCTCTATAGCAAAAAAACACTGTAAGGAGAAGTATCCTGCTCGTTAGCTAATGAGAGCATAATATGAGTTGTTTTCAGACACATACACACACACTCACACACGCACACAACAACACTAAGAAGAAACAATTAGGAAGCCACCCGTACCTTGGGTCCAGAGCACATTGATTCAGTATTAGGGATATTAACCCGAAGGGGATATTCATCTATTGTTTTAGTCATGTCAGCCAGCACTACAGAATCCAGGAGCACAAATCTATTACCAGACCATCTGCTCGTTCCTGCTCTTAGTGTTGAGAAATGAATCACTAATATAATCACATAGGCAGAAACTTTTTTTTAAACAAATGGTAATGCTGAAAATTACACTTATAGTTTTGATGAACGCTGGGCTCACCACACACACCAAAGTAAAGAAAGTCTGAATCCAGATCACACTATCGGAAAATCAATTTCCATTTATGTCACTGACACAAGTATCCCCATTATTATCTTTCTTTTATTTCAATGTAATTTTTAAAAAAATATGTAAGGTTTGAAATGAACGTGAAAGTCTAGTAAAGACAAAATGGCACCGTGTAATACAACTACTTACATTTTAGTTTACAAGATAACCACGCAAATTTGAGACAATGCCTTAATAGATGGTCATAAACGATCATGTCAGAAACAATGTCCTTGAGATATTTACACTGAATGAGTGTAAAGTCATTTGTGAAATTTTTAGTTAAGAAAAACCTTGGGCTATCGATAGTCATTGAGAAAGGCAAGAACACTCACTGTCTAAATACTGCAGACTCAGTTTATGATAATATGATTAGTTACACTAATAATGCTGCTTAGGCACAGTCTTGCTAATTACAATATTATAAATATTAATGTCACCCAGGCTTTCTGTTTGATTGCCACTCATGGAGTCATTCATCATGATATTTTTCTGGAACACACACTGTAAGATTTTATTTCTTTCCCCTTTTTGCTTTTCATCACTGGACTTGTAGCCATATACATTCTTCAAGAAGCCTTTATTTTTGGCTATCTGTTAGGAAAGGGACAGTGATAGTCTCCACTAAAACTGTTCAACTCTAAATCAGTTTTATGATGTTTCTCTTATTCTTTGAGTCCCTCACCAAGTCACCCAAGGCAGAGTATCCAGGGTTTTTGTTTTCCATTCTTTTCATGTGACCTGTTTCAAGTTAAGCTTCATTTGAATTATTAAATGCTTCCTTAAAGAATCTTTTTATACTGCCTCTCTTTTTTTAAAAGTTAATTATTGATGTAGTGACAAGCTGAAAAGACTAAGAATTATAATTTTTCCTCCCCTCGTTCAGGACTCAAGAAATGTCTTTTGACAATGGTTGTCTATTTAGAATAATACAAAGGAAATACAAAGGCAAAATGCTGAAAGTTGTTTTAGAAAAAGATTGCTAAAAATCACTGTATTATATAAAATGTAAATGTAGTGTATATTTCTCTGAAAATAGCAGTTAGTGAGAAAGTGGGGACATAACCTTTTGAGCCCAGGTTTAACCACAGAGCAGAAGCAGTTACAAAAGATACTGATTAGAATTTAAATTTTTTTTAAAACCATCATCATATTATTCAGGACTCCAGTGATTTGATTGTCTTGAAAATAGAAAGGTAATGTTATAATTTCCAGAGCTTGTTAGAGAATAAAGAAATCTCCAGCCTCCCACTGAAAAGAATGCCAGTCATCACCACAGTAAGCAAGAATTTAGAGGTGCTTTACATTACAAACTTCAATCTTTTTCTTTTTTATGACCTTGTGTTATATTGGTTTTATAAAAATGTAACTTGCAGACCCATCATATCAAGCCTCATTCAGAATGATTCTCCTGTAGAACTCACATCCAATAGGCACTATGTTTCTCTGCTAGTGAGCATTGCAGGAGGGCAAACAGCATCTGAAATAAAAAAGTCACCGAGGCACAGCTTTTAAGGCTGACACTGGATCGGCTGAGCACATACCTTTCCTGTGAGTTCAGCAATATGTGGAACTGGTTTCCCTTTCTGGTGACGCACAGTGGCTGGACTCTGCCCATCCCAGTCTTGAAGTTCTTCAATGCTTTTCAGATAAAGCAGGGCTTTGAGGCCAGTGCAGTAGTCTTCAATCACAGTGAAATCCTGATTTTGAATAGCACTGCATACCTAGAAAAGATGGACCAACCAAGCAAACATAAAACCAAGAGCTAACTCTCCAACTTGATTCCATTTTCGTTTATTTAACAAATGTTTATTTTGCATGCCAGGCACTGTTGCAAGCATGACAGATCAACTGTTGCCTGGGAATGGGAGAGGTGGGGAGGGAGGGATTACCAAGGGGCACAAGGAAACTTTTGGAGGACATGGATATTTTCATTAACTTGATGTGGTGATGATCTCACAGCTGTGCACACAACTCAAAACTTATCAAATAGTACACTTTAAGTATGTACAGAATGTCAATTATATGTCAATATGGCTGTTAAAAATTAGACCCCATGGGTTGCATTTTCAAGGAGTCAGATTTGGCACAACATAAGAAAAGACATTTTAACTCAGTTTCCCTCTGTTGGGATGTGCTGCCTGGAGTCAAGCTGTGGCTGGAGTGCTGTTCATCCATTTAGCTCAACAATCACTTATTCACTCAGGTCTGTCCTCTTTTCCTCAAGTTTTCCAAGCTTCTTCCTTGCTTTAGGATATGCTCTGTGTCCTTCTTGCTGCCTAGAAAGCCTTTGCCATCTACACCAGGCCAACAAACACCCATCTCAGTCTCACAGTAAATATGACTTCTTCAGGGAGGCCTCCCAGAACCTGAAGTAGCTCCTGGCCTTCTTTTACTTGTAACATCTTTTACCTATAATTATTGTATGAATATTTGATTGATGGCCCTCTCCCCAATTAGACAGAAGCTCTATCTACCTTGGTTCCCAAATTATCCCCAATGTCTAGCACAGGGTTTGCCATTTATTCTGCCCTCAATAAATGCATTTTGAATGAATGAATAATTTAGGGATAATGTAGAAGAGAATTCTGAACTTGAGTGACTATTTCTCAGAAAATTGAGATAAAATTATTCTAGAGTTAAGGTGGATTGAAGAGAAATTAGCATTCTTCCAATAAAAATATACTTGGGATTCTGTGATTATAGTTGGGATTTAAGTTTGAGATTGAAGAATGCAGATTTAGATGTAGATTATCTATGTTAAGTACTTCCAGAGCTATTTCTCCAATTCTGATACAGCATGCAGTCCCCAGAGCTTCCTTTACAATTGCCAATAGATATTTTTCTCAGATGGTATAACAGCACTTCAAATTGAAAACTTACCATACAGAATTCAACATCTCTTCCCTATCTTCTCAGATCATCCAAAGAAGCAGCAAGCAACCAAATAAAACTAGGCAAAGCAAAACTCATTTCTACCCCATTTCCTGTACTTTGAATACCAGGAGTATCTATCAGGGTGCCTGACAATGGCAACCATGATAGAAAAATCACATCATAAACAAATGAAAACAAAGGAAATATCTGAAAATAGAAGAATGAACCAGACAGTATTTCAAGGTCTCTTAAAGCCTTTGAGTCTTTTATTTTATTGTAATCCTCGTGATTAGCATACTGCCTAGTACCTAGTTGTTACACAATAAGCATTAGTTAGAAGATTTCTTGAAAACACACTAAGAGGTTACTAAATGGGTAATGGGAAATTGATATACAAAGAGAAAGGGCAGAGGAAATATATATTGAGGTGTTCTCAACAAGAAGTGGTAGTGATTCCATGATGTGTGTGTGTTCTGGAAGGTCAAGTGTGGAACTTTAGGAAAACCAGCCTTTAAAGGGAAGCTGAGGAAGAAGATCATGAAGGGCATCGAGTCCAGGAGATCTAAGAGAGTATCAAGAAAGGTGTCAAAGACTACAGAAAGGTCAGTAACAGCACAGCTGAAAAGCAGTCATTGGAGTTAGCAACCAGAAAGACACTGGCCAACTTTTTCATTTACAGGGGAGAAGCTCTACAACAAAGAAGGAGCTGTTTTGTAGTGGGTTGAGGAGTGAGAGGAATGGATGACAGATGAAGAATTGAAGACATGGAGGTAGAATGCTCTTGCAAGAAGCTTGGCTGCTGTAAGAGGTGGAGAAAAGCGGGGGGTATAAGTAGAGGAGCTTTACGTTTTATTTCTCAAAGGAAGAAAAAAAGCTACATTTCAGAGGATTGTGAACATTTTAAATTTCAGAATAGGACAGAATGAATACCATGTATTAAATACCTGTCAAAATTGGTTCTTCTCTGAATGATGGTGTGATAAAAAATAAAACATTGTATTATCTAACATGATTTGAACTCTTATTATGGGCCAGGCACTCTGTTAAACACTTTTTTTATATATTACATTTTGTCTTAAAAAATAATCCTAAAAGGTAGGTTTAATTTTTAACTCTATTTTATAGATGAGAAAAAACTGAGTTTTGGAGAAATTAAATGATTTGCTCCAGTTCACATGTGTATAAAATGTTAGAGACAGGATTCATGACCAGGAAGTCTAACGTGACTGAGATATAGATATTGCAAAAGGAAAAGCTGTTTTAAGGTAACTAAAATTATTTTTCCCTTCAATCATTCTAAGAATCAACACATATGTTTCAAAAATGACTGAATTATCTTCAAGCCAAATATAACTAATGTTCTGAAAATACATATTGCTAGGTGAAAATTAATTTTCTCCTGTTTTATTTACCTTCTTGCTTGTATAGTACAAGTAAGAATGACAACAATAAACCGAAAACAAAAACAAGAAACAAAAAAAAAATCCTTATTCCCTATTTTGAAATGCTATGTTTCTACTATGTAGGAAAGACCCTGGAATAACTACTAAGTACAAACAAGAACATTTCCTATGAAGCCCATTTACATGACATTAAAAATCTGTTTCTCAGAAGGAACAATTTGAGCATTAATTAGGCCTGTTACAACTTCCTTAGGTTGATTTTTTTTCCAGAACAATTATGAAGAACGTCATTTTAATTTCCTCCACAGGATTTTTTTTTAACTGTAAAAGTCAACTGATGCTTTACTTAATCCTCTTTGTTCACAGTGAGATTCTACTTTTTGTAGTATATGCTTACGGATATAATTTTTCCACTGAAAAAAGTTCACCATATTAACATAAGAAATCAGATTTTGAAAAATATGCCATGTACTTTGTGGGATGTTCATGACTATAATAAAAATGTAATACTGAAAGGAATCAAGAAATACTTTGTAACATATAAAAAGCAAAGTTTAATCCCAGTCATCTCTGATTTTCCCAGAAGATATAAAAACCACTAAGTCTTTTAACTCAAACTGTGACAAAATTTGTATATAGCAGTCTCTGCTGAGGAGTTCTGGAGTGATCAATAGGTGGACTTGGTGTATTTTCAGTATGGAAGAATTTGGACTCAATCTTTTCCACCTTCTACTTTCTTCATCCTACAGTGTTAGTGTTCCCATAATAGGGAGCTCTACTGAGTATGTGAAGGGGACATGAAACCTGAAGAGAGAGAAGAGACTTCAAAATGGCAACTGAGCCAAGGCTGAGATGGTGTGCTAGGCTGGAGAACTTGGAGGTCACCTTGAGACATAGGTGCTAGAGGTGGACACTTAAAATATGTTTAACGATATGGAAAGCATCACACTATTTAGGTACCTTCCTGAAGACAGTCATTTAATTTCTACCTTCTAAAAAGATTAAACCTATTAGTTATCCTAATAGAATTTCTGATAGTAGAAACTTTGCACACTGATATTTTCTTCTCAAATTTTAATATACATAAAAATTATCTGGGGATCTTACTGAAAATGCAGATTCTGATTCTGGAGGTTTGGAAGGGAGTCCAGTGCCCCACATTTGTGACAAGATTCCAGATGCTGCTGCTGCTGGACCACACTTTGGGCAGCAAGATCTAAGCACCGTTAGAGGGTGAAGCTCACCTACTATTGTCTGCAAACTAAACTTCTAAAAATGTTTTTTCGATTTTCTCTATTAGATTATATTTTCACGATCCTTAAAAAACTCCTTATAATAAGACCACATTTGAAGAAATTAAGAGTAATTTTCTGATTAAGCAGTAAAAAGACTAAAAGAAAAAAAAATCTCCGGATGGAAGCACACCATGGGGAACCAGAGCTTTTTACTTGAGATTTGATGTTCAGAAAATGGAACTGCATGGAAAGGTACCTTGTTGCCTAACCTTGCCACTCCACTGAGGGCTTGAGCGCTGTCTCAAAGGTAAATGGCTCCTTTTAAAACCCCAAACATGTAGCTGCTATTCCTAAATGGGTGTATTTTATATGACATCTCTTAATTGTTTATTTAACAGCTCTGATTAGGACTCTTAATAGCTGTTAACATGTTTGCTTAGTATAATCTGCAAATTCTTTATGGTGAAGGCTGGTTTATCTTTCTTCACAGCAGGGCATCAGGTGCCATTATAAGGATCATTGCCACTATTAATTATTTCTATAAGTGTGAATATCCCTATAGTGAGCTGTTTTAAATAGGGGCCCCTAGATTCTCAGCAGGACCAGTCCTATGCAGGAGCTGAGTAGGTGGTGGCCTCCTGTAGCATGATTTGAGGTGGGCCATAAAGCTCCCATTGCCACTGAAGAGTCTCCCCCAGAGGTCTGACACAGTGCCCTGAATTTTCACTTTAGGTAGAGGCACATTTAATCGAAGCCTGTCTATGCTAGGCCACTGCACAAATCCCTGGGAGGTAACAGAAGGCTGTGGGGTGCTATTCCTTTCTCATTATTTATCATTAAAAGAGATTAACCACATTAACAGTAAATTGCCTATTTATGGTGATTTACATTTTAAAATTCACCTTTACATATATTATTTCTTTCATTACTTAGAATAAATCCATGAGTTAGGAAGAAGAGAGGGTAATATTCTTCCTTTGAAAAGGAAAGGAGCCGAACCTTGAAGTACTATTTTCTAAAGTAAAATCTAGTGGATTTTATGCAGTTAAGAGCATGCAGGCAAGTCAGGCAGAACTGGGCCCAGACCATATCTTAGCTGCATAATCACGAGCAACTTAACTTAATAATGGAGATTAAAGACTTAGCATATATGAAACTAAGAGGTAACATATTTAAGTGCTCAAAATAGGAGCCAGTACTTAGGTTGGCACTAAAAATAAATTTCATAATTTGAATAAATCATCAGTGCATGAATTAAACAGGATATAATTTTTAAAAGACTAATATTTTTTCTCACTAATGCAGTAAAAGAAGGCCATGGACCTTATTTTTATTTGCATTAAGTAATGATCTAAAAAACGGAGCTTTGTTCTTGTCATCTGAGACCTGGTTCCATCAGTCAGCGTCTGTGTGAATTCGTACTAGTCATTTAGCCTCTTCAGTCTCTCTCACTCTCCTCCCAGCCTTTTAAAAGATGGATGATAATATCTACTTTATTGTTGTGAGAATTAAATTACATCATGGAGGTGAAAGTGCCATGGAAATTATACATCTCAGACAGACAGAATGTTCATTCTTTCCTACATTACTTTAGCTGCTTGTAAGCTGCTTCTGCCTGCAGGGAAAGTTCTGGGAGGATGAGCCAGAAGAGTTTTTTGTTTGGGTCTTTTGGGTTGCTGCCTGGTAGATTGTCACCAGAGGTTATTGTAATTATTCCAGAACAGAGCCAGGAACACACAATGGGAATGCAGGACAGCTCCAAACCATATAGGGGGTGTAGAGGGGGAGGTACCAGCGAGCACCCCAGAAGCTTCTCATACTATTATTTTAATATAATTAATTAAAAAAAATTTAAGAAGTTTTAGATTACATAAATGTTACATTAAAAATATAAGGGGTTCCCATATCCTCTACCCCCTCCCCCTCCCACACCTTCCCACATTAACAACATCCCTCCTTAGTGTGGTAAGTTTGTTACAATTGGTGAACCTATATTGAAGGATTGCTACTAACCATAGACTACAGTTTACATTAAACCTGTATTGTTTTCTTTTTATAAGGCTCTCGCCCAATTACTGCAACCCTTTAACGCTTCTGTGGACTTCTGAGGAAGATGGTTCTGCCAGTTTTTGCTAGTTTTTCAAAGATTCTCTGGGGGCGGGGGAACAGCCCTCTGAAGCGCCTTATGCCAGCATCTTGGACCTGTATTCTCTTGTGACAAGGTTGTTAATGGAGGATCTTGATCTCTTAGATACAATTCAGATGAACCCAGGATCATAATTATTTATTTTCATATCTTAATACTGGTAGACAAACTAAACTCCAGGTGTCAGAAACATGTACCTCCAGGCTATTTATTACAAATCAAATATATACTTACAATCTATGAGCAAAGTAGCCTCAAAGTTTCTGTAAATTCATTTGTAAAAGAAATATTGCAGAGTAACTACACTTAAGCAAAAACGGGAATACTTCAATGGTTATCTCATCCTAAATTACACTAACAACAGATCTGATGTAGCTGGAAGGGGTTCAAGAGTTTTCCCATAAAGTTTTCCCATGGCCCATGTTTTAAACACAGAATAAACAGGATTATCTATTCAATTCTTAAGGTTTACCAGGAAATGAAAGTGATTCCATGACACCCACCCCCTTACTTCTCTTGTTTTATTAAGGGTTAAACTGTTTAAACTATGTAAAACATCAACAATATTTATCCTAGGCTTTATAGTTTTCAAAACATGCTGACAAAAAAAGTCAAATACTTACGTAGTGATTTACAGTTTTCAAAGCATGCTGACAAATAAGACTAAAGAATCATACTCAAAGGGAACTTAGACATACTTCAGACTAGCCTCCTTATTTTATAGACTGTGAGTCCAGAAAGGTTAATTAATCTGTTTGTGATCTCACCACTAGCTGGAGGTAATGCTGGTCTCCTGATTCCTATTGGGTCTAAAACTTTTTCTGTTTTATCATTGCCTCTCACATGTCATTTTACTTAGTCCATGTAATAATTGTTAGAGGTAGGCAGAGAAGTGCTATTAATTGTTTAGTAAACAGGGAAAGCAAAATCAAACATTGAATGCTTTGCTCAAATTCATAAGGGTAGTACGTGTTAGAGCCAACAGTAGGAATCCGATCTTCTGACATTTACCTTATTTCATTATATTTCAAAATCTTAAAGTCTTACATAACTTAATAAATACAAATTTAAATTTTCATAAGAGGAAGCACATTGTTGCAAATGAGACCACATTTATTAATGACAAAAATTCACATATTTTAGAAAATTAGGGTCTTAATATTTGACCTACTTAAAAGTTTACTGTCCATACATACTGAGTAAAACATCAGATTTTCCAAATATGGATTGAGTAATTCCTCAGTGAATTGAGTTCTGACCAATACTGACAAAGAGATGCATAAAACTATACTATACTTTAAATGTTGTTGTACAATATGTATTGTTAAAGTAATAATTCAGAATAACAACATCCACTTACGAGTTTTTTGGTACTACATGAACATGGTACTGCTTACTAGAATTCATGAATAAAACACCAACATTATAATTTTATATTGGAAAGGACAGCCCCTGGAGATATGTAGCCCATAGGGAGCTAGATGGGGATATATTTGTATATCCACATAAAACCGCAAATCCTGATTGCTGTAGCGTATTAGTTTCCATTTGTTGAAGCTGTGCAACATCAAAGATGTGATGTCCCTATATACTGCATTTAGCAGTAGTGTAAAGGACTACGTGAAGAAATCAAAGTGAGAGTTTCTAAGTAGTTTCCTGGCAATTGAGACAGCAGGCTCTTTTATCTGCTCTGTAACTGTTGCGGTGCATTGATTTAAACTCCTTCTGAGATCCCAAATGCTTTTACACTCTTAGGTCTCTCAAGCAGCTTCTACTTTTCCCCCAAAAGTGATAAAATCCCAGCATTCAGCAGAATACCATCTTGTTTTCCCTGAAAGGAGAGGGCTTATTTCAGCTTTCCTACTAAACTGCACAGGCTCACTAAGTAAAATAGCCATCCAAATGTCATCCCATTAAGAAATTTGCCTTTGAGTTCAGTTTTCTATGTTCTGACCATAACAAATTGGATTGGCAGAAAACAACAACAACAAACAAATAGCTTCACAGATGTTTTCCCAAGGTTGAATTCAGAAAAAGCCCAATGGATAAGCAGTTCTGCTTATTAATTTTTCTCAAAGCTGTCTTTGAAATGCTGCTCATTGTTAAATCCTAAAGGTATCATTTAGCTTGTTTCCTTTGGTATATCATATATTTCATTGTTACTCATGATACTTTCCCCCTTATCTAGCCTTTTAAATTATATACTCTCTGATTGATTCTAAGCCCATCAATGTATCAATCTCCCTTTCCCCCTAATCAAGAAGGAATTTCATGGAACTCAAAAGGCTACTTTTCAATGTCTCTATGTGGTCATTGTCTATGTGATTAATTTCTTAATCCAAGTTCAGCTGAAAATAGACTGAAGAGAATAAAGTGTTTTAAGGTATTTTGTACCAGGATTCAGAACATGTTTTGCTGACCAAAATATAATCATCAATTCTACTAGCAGTTTCTCAATGGCAGCACAGGTGATGGGCCACCCTCGCGACTACTATTTGAAAGGGCGTTTGTGGGATTGATCTTTGTTGCACTTTGTCGATGACACAACTTGACTGAAGACGGCCTAGGCTAATTAGTCAAAGGAATGTACCCTGCAGGTGCGACTGACACTGCCCCCTTCCCTGTATCAGTCCTTTACAAAATGAACTCTGACTGAATTCAGATCTCAATAATGACCTGAACTAAGAATAATAGAAAAGAACCAACAGAGACATAGCACCTCTGTCTGCCTTTTATGAAAGGCGACAGATAAAAATGGGTGAGCCAAGCACAACA
>PVKH010006824.1:0-20710 GCA_004027955.1 Chaetophractus vellerosus | reverse complement strand
CCTTTGGATGGTTTGCTGTAAGTTAAACGAGCTCTCTTTTCTTCTTCTTTCAGCCAATTCCTTTGCAAGGTAAGACATTTACTTCTGACCTTAAGGTGTCATTACATAAGTAATTACTTAACTGACAGTGCCTTCTGGGAGGGTCCTAGCTCCCTTCCTCTGTGCAGCAGTCTTTGAGGTCCCAATTCCCCACTTACAGGTTAAACCTCAACTCCAGGTTAACTGCAACTATTAATTTGTAGACAAAAATAAGAAGGGAGCACACCCTGAAGAGAATACCTGAATGCTGTGCTGGAGTCTTACCAGGGCCACCTGCATCAATTTAAAAACAGTTTTTACCAACACAGGAAGAATTTTCTGCAAACGTTTGTGTTTGTGAAGCTTATTTACCTCAGCTGGAAATTGCAGCAGATTGCATTTTGAAGTGTTTATTATTTTTCCTAAATCTTGCTCAATGGTAATTATTGAGACCCAGATTTTGTTGTAGTTGCTTGAAAACTCTGGGAACTAATCTTGGATTGGACTCAGGCTCTTGAGATCTGGATGAAGCAGGGTAAGTGTGATTCTAAATGATTTCTGGAAGGATTGAACAGACCTGGAGGACTTCCATGGTTTGAACCTCTCAAGGGCAATTCTTGAGAATACTACTCTGAGTACAGTGTCTTTTTAAAAATGAGGACTTAAGGTGCTACAAGATTCAAAATATCAAAGATTATTTTATGGTTATTTAAGTAATGACGGTCTATAGATGTTTTAGGAACAATTTGTAGTAAGGGCTTGGCATAAAATTTTATCTTATTGGTTCTTGGATCTGGCATTGGCAAGAGCTTTAGTTCCCAAGTTATCCTCTTTTTTGAGAATTCCAGGGAATCAAAATTTTATGATACCTGGCCAGAGTGGAGTGGCGGTTGGGGGTTGTACTTTTGCACCATGATGCCAGAAGCTGTAGTATGCATGTTTGGAATCAAAGCCATAGAATGCTAGATTTCATATGGGTCTTGGAGCACTTCTTCAGTGCTGTAGAAATAAAAAAAATAAATTAACAATGTTTTATTTGCATATAATGAAGAGACACTAAGTTTGTGTGTGGCCCAGAGAAAGCCACCTGATAAGCCTCCAAGGAGCCAAAAAGGATTTTGTCAGAGTCAAGGACTAACCTTTGCTCTTTATTTATTTATTATTATTATTTTTTTACATATCCCCCCTTTTCTGCTTGTTCTTGCTGTGTTCATTTTTGCATTCTTCTGTGTCTGCTCTGTCTCCCCCCGTTGTGGCGACGCGCCGAGCCAGCTCACCGCGCAGGCGGCTCTGCTCCGTTTGCGGGTGGCTCTGCTCCGTTCGCGGGTGACTTGCCCTGCCCGTGGCGGCTTTTTGCCCTGCCCACAGTGGCTCTGCCCTGCCCACAGCGGCTTGCCCTTCTCAAGGCGGTCTGCCCTCCCGGAGAGGCTCCCGGGAACCGAACCCGGGGCCTCCCATGTGGTGAACCAGCGCCCTATCCACTGGGCTACAGCCGGGCCCCCACCTTTGCTCTTTAAAGCTCAGTAGTTTCTCTTTTTTAAGTCTTCTGAGAGAAGAGTCATTTTTCCCCCTTGTGGATTCACATTAACCAAACATGGCAGTGCAAGTAATGGTCTCAAAATATTCCATTTACTCTCATGTATTTTCCATTTCCTTGCAGTAAGGTAGAGCCAAGTGACTTGTTTTTTTTTGCTGGCAGGCTCTGAATGTAAGTTGTATGTTTCTCTTCTGGGCTAAGGTATAGAGGAGTTGGTATCAAATTTCTATGTGCCCTCTTCTGCTGCTGCAGCTGGGAAGGATGTATGTTCTACCTGGTGCAGCTACAAGATGGCAGATCTCCAGTCCTTGAGTAGCTATGTGGAGTACTATCCCTTACCAGCCCTTAATGGACATGTAGCATCAAACTCTAAGACACTTAGATTTTGGGGTCATTTATTACTGCAGCAGAACTTAGCCTCTTCTGACTAATACACCACATTCATGAGATTTCTCTGCAGCAATAGAATGCCAATTAAAAAATATACAGTGGAGAATATAACTGTTTAACTATGTGCTTGAGTTCTTAGGTCAGTGTAATTTATCCTTAAAATAGACTACACGGGAAACAAAATCACAATCAAAAGGTGGCTTGTTTAACATGGTTTCTGAATTAAAGGAGTTAGATACAAGAATTATTCTATTTAAGATGACTTTTCCTATCTCTTCTCTGATCCCTTTTCACTGGTCTTAAACTCCTAACTCTAGTCTTTTGTTACTTCTAAAATCTTTGATGATGCCTCACCAGAGCCCCAAGTACTAATAATATCAAGAATTAACCTATTCAATTAGTAAGGCAAACTTCCTCCACTTTGTACCTGCTTCCTCCATCATCTTTGCCTAGACCATCTTCTGCCATATAGATAGAATGGGGAAAAATCCCATAACCTGAAAACTTGAAATTCTTAGGAGACTCTTAACAAAGTGTTAACAAGGTATTGATATGTGCTAGCAGTACTGGAGAATCTATCTTTTCTTTGTTAATATTTTTTATATTCCTTGTTGATACCTGAGAGTTATAATAATATGTGTAGGACAAATTTTTGCCTTTTTTTCCTCTACCATGAATATTTTCCTCATTTTTCAATCTTTTTGCTATGTTTGCCTCTGGCATAAAAACATACCTAGACTACTGTTTTCTCCTACTTCTTACCATGTGGGAGCCAAAGTTAGGAGGAGACACTTAGACTAGACTTAGGATCCTTGGTTTTTATTTTATACTCATTGTAAGAGTGTTTGTCCTTAAAACCTTGGAAATTTGTTGGTAGAGTGAAATCACCTTTCTTTTTTTGTTTTTGTTTTTTAGGAGGTACTAGGGTTGAACCTGGGCCCTTGAATATATGAAGCAGATGGTCAACCACTTATTTATTTATTTATTTTTTTATTAGAGAAGTTGAGGTGTGCGCAGAACAATCATGCCTAAAATGAAGGATTCCAATATGTGACCCTATTATCAACACCTTGCATTGGTGTGGAACATTTGTTACAATTGATAATAGCACATTTTTATAATTGTACTATTAATTATAGTAGATGGTTTAACTTAGGGTTTACTGTTTGTGTAATGCATGTCCATGAATACTTAAATCTTTTTTTATCCTATTACCATATATACAAACTAACATTTCCCCTTTTAACTGCATTCAGATATATACTTCAGTGGTGTTAATTACATTTACAACATTGTGCTACCATCACCACCATCCATTACCAAAACATTCCATCATTCCAAATAGGAGTACTGTACATTTTAAGCTAAACTTCTCATTCCCTATTTCCACCCATCTCCTGGTAACCTAAATTCTAGATTCTGACTCTGTGAGTTTGCTTATTCTAAATATTTTGTGTCAGCGATATCAAAATATTTGTCCTTTTGTGTCTGGCTTATTTCACTCACCATGATGTCTTCCAGGATCATCTATCAGAATATCATTCCTTTTTATGGCTGAATAATATTCCATTGTATGTATATATCACATTTTGCCTATCCATTCATCGGTTGATGGACATTTGGCTTGCTTCCATATTTTGGCAATTGTGAATAATGACACTGTGAACATTGGTGTGTGTATTAGTTGGCCAAAGGGGTGCTGATGCAAAGTACCAGTAAATCTCTTGGCTTTATAAAGGGTATTTATTTGGGGTAAAAGCTTACAGTCCCAAGGCCATGGAAAGTCCAACTCAAGTTACCATAAGAGGTATTTTCTCACCAAAGTCAGCTGCACTTATTGAAGCAAGATGGTGGATGATCCCTGCCTGGTCTTTCAGCGCTTCGTATATCAGTATCTGGCATAGGGCTTATTTTTTTCTGTGCCTTCTCAGCTGCTGAGCTGCTCTGTTCTCTTTAGCGGCAAAGTATCAGGCAAATGGCTCATCTCTCCCTGGGGCCCGAGGATCAAACATGACAGAGCTCTCTCTCTTCTTGTGTCTTCTTGAGTGAGTGCCCATTTATATCAGCCCACCAAAGGGGCTGGGACTCAACCTGAGTCATGCCCTACTGACATGGTCAAATCAAAAGCCCTAAATTGATTTTATCAAGTAAACTTAAAACCTTTGAATTTAATACAATCAAAGGGTATCACACTCAGAGGCATAGATTAGTTTACAAACATAATCTTTCTCTGTTTGGGATTCATAAATAATTTCAAACTGCCATACTATGCAAATATCTGTTCGAATGCCTGCTTTCAATTCTTTTGGGTATAGTAGTGGAATTGCTGGGTCATATGGAAATTCTATACTTAAATCTCTGAGGAACATCCAAATTGTCTCCCACAGTGGCTTCACCATTTTACATTGCTACTGGCAATGAACGAGTGTTCCTATTTCTCCATATTCTCTCCAGCTCTTGTAATTTTCTGTTTTTTAATAGCAGCCGTTCTAATAGGTGTGGAACCCTCCTTTTTTAAATCTATAAAATTGTGATCAATTTAGATCTTGAATATATAACTTTATCTAGTCAAGCAAAGATTAATTTGTGATGAACTCCATTAGGTTTCACAATTCAATTATCCTTCTCAATTCTACTCAGAGCTGAAGGGCTGGAAGGTCCAGGTGGCTGCCTGGTATCAGCAGTTTTAGCCTGATTTTGTTGAAGAAAGAGGTCGCTACAGCATTTCCAACATATCAACGCACCAAAGAATGAGTATAGGTACTATGTGTACAAGTATGAGTTTTCTTAAAGAGGACCTACTTTTTGGGTCAAGGTAGAATAGGGAGTGATAAAAATAGAGATAATTAGAAAAGTGGTTGAATCATCAATCAGAAACCCAGCATTATGCTTCTCTGGGGTTGTTGTAGCTGCTTCCCCTTGCAGACTAAATAACTACTTCTTAGCACAATCGGGAAAGAATGGCCTTATTCTTGTTTGCTAACTCTGGAATGGTTTTATGGTAATCATACAGTTAAAGTTGGGATTGCTAAATACATCCTGTGGATAATGCCATTGGACTTCAGCACCCATGGCAGACATTGCTAACTGATCATTGCACTTTTTCCCCCTGAGCCAGGACCAGCCTCAGGCTCGTCAAATCAAGGCTAGAACCTCACTGGCCAAGACCTGGCTAATGAGAGAGAATATATTAAAATTCCAGTGGATGGAGTTTTGTAATAGAGAAGTTTATTAAAATCTAAGAGAGTAAAAAGAAATAATTACAGACATGCAAACTGTAAAAATAGTTAGGTTTCCAAAGCACAAGTCTTGATCGTAAGCATACCAATAAATCACAAATAAAAAGAAAAGAGCCCCATAACCCCTCATCCTCAATTAACTGCCCTCCAGTCCTGTGTGGGCATTTATCATCATCCCACTTTATCTACAAATTTATTCTTTACAGGATTCACTGAAAGCAGGTAAGGGCAGCAATAACCTTCATTGGATCTCAGTGAGTTTCACTGACCATTGCCTTGAGAATTTGTTGGGAACTGGTTGTGTAGCTAGGATCTGAAATCTAGGAAGATCCTAGGTAGAAGTTGGGAACTAGGGAAAGGGTGTTGGAATTTGTTCTTGGACTAGCTCAGCTGAGGGCAACCAGACATAGGGCTTGTCTCTTACAGGGCCTCCTTTCTCAGTCTCGCTGCTCTGCTTTTGAATTCAGCTGTAAGCTATCAGGCATATGGTTCATTTCTCCCTGGGCCTCAGCTCTTTGAGCTTCCCGGGAGCTTCTCTCCTTGCAGCTCAGCTGTGGGAGAAACTGGAGTCCTTTCTCTCACATTGCAGGATCAGTATGGTAGAGCTCCCTTTTCCTGTGTCTGTTTTTATCAGACCCAGCAAGAGGGCAAAGACTCAACCTGAGTTACTCCTCACTGCATAGTCTAATTGAAAGAGTCTCACACTCACAGGAATGGATTAGTTCACAAAAATAATCTTTCTCTTTTGGGGATTCAAAAAGTCATTTCAAACTGCCACAGATGGGAAGGCAGTCAGGTAAAGCTCCCTGTTAATTTTTGCCAGCCTACACAGGACTGGAGAGCAGTTAATTGAGGATGAGGGATTATGGGGCTCTTTTCTTCTTATTTGTGATTTATTGGTATGCTTACGATCAAGACTTGTGCTTTGGAAACCTAACTATTTTTACAGTTTGCATGTCTGTAATTATTTCTTTTTACTCTCTTAGATTTTAATAAACTTCTCTGTGAAAATGTCAGGCTATCTTGGGAAAGACATGTTTGTTCATACATAGGTCACAATTTTAAGGGGAGTGACATATACACGTGTCTTCTGTGGGGATAGTTAGATTCAAAGAAAGAAAATGTCAAGGAAAAGTGAAAAAAAAATCCTGTCTTGGATTGAGACATATTTGTTTCTGTAATAGGACCTTTTTCCGCTTTTGGTTTCGAGTATCATCACACCAAACATACTTGGGGAATGATCAAATTCTGTGCGATTCAAGTGTTCTCTTTGGGAGAAGAAAACAAAGCACGGGAAGTACTTGTTTCCCTCCTGGGGGCGATAGTAGGAGCATTTGGGATAACCATGTAATTATTTGAGCCTGTAGTGGTCTCCTCTTGGGACCCCATCTTTGTCTGCAGGACCTGAAGGAAACTTTGATAATGGAAAATGGGAGGCAGGGGACGGAATCTTCCCCTATTTGGGTACAGTCTCAGTCCTAAATACTAAATCAGGACAGAAAAGACCTGGAAAGCATGTTTGCCTCCCCATATTCCATCTCCCCAGCAAATATGCTGGTTTGTCCTAGTGCTTTCCCACTGACCTGAGAGGAAACTTCATAATTCTCTCCATAGCACTCAACACAGCCACCATCAATCGATATGATTTGATACAGGGGAAATGTATTACCATTCCTTAAATAGACTGTTCCTCTCCTAGTATCTGGAAGGGCAGAAACCATGTCCTGCCCTTATTTGTGCCAGCTTTAGCAACTGGTGCAATGCTCAACCAGAGACGGTGCTTAGTGAATGGCTGTGAATGGGAGTGCGGTTGGGAGAGTGCTGAGGACGACTGTGCAATTGCCTACTCAAGCCAATCGCAATCATCTCACAGAGAGCTGTGAGAATGTCCCTTCAGATCCTGATAGCTAAATTTTGGTTGATTCCTAAGAGGAGAGACGTCGCTGCTTTCCATTGTGTCTCTGTTACTCTGAGGTTCATAGTTAAAGAGCAACTATGGAATACATTTCTCTTCAAGAAAAGCTATTTGAAAATATTGGTACTTTGTTATTACTAACAAATTGTTTTCTTCTTCCCAGCCAATAGGCTTGTCCACCTTTACAGCTCTAATGCTAAGGAGAGCGTCATTCACACAAACTTATGCTCAATAAAGTTAATTTATGCAATGGATCTCTAAGAATGCTGGTGGCCGAATATCTTTTATTCCCCTGAGGACAAAATGAGAGGAAATTGAATTAACTGCAGTGAAATGTAGTTAAGTTAAATAAAAGAGGAATTTCTTGCTAGGGAGAGTGGGTGAAAATTGGAAAGTTACTGAGCAAAGTTCAGATTTCTATTTTTCTGGGACAGCTTTTAAGTATCTTCTAGCCCGAAGGCCAGAAGAGACTAAATGACCTCCCTAAATCCCTCCAAACCTGAAGACACAATCTTTCTAGGGAAGAAAGAAACCCTGGAGGGCAAAGACTATTATAAGCAATTACTTATATCACAGGGCATTGTTATTCCATGACCAATGGCTAAACTGGAACAGATTAAGGACTCTCAGGGGCATCTTGAAAAATATAAGTAAAATCTTAAAGGTCAGAGAGTTATATCCATTAAGCGTGGTCTCCTGGAGATGAGAGAGTGTATTTACAGCACTGCTAATATTTTATCAAGAGTTAAGGTCCCATTAGCATTTCCATTTGCAAGAGTAGGTTTGCCTTGCTCCTGGTACACAAATGTGGTCTCCTAGGCTAATATTACTTGTGTGTGTTTTTCCTGGCCTTTTATTTTCCTTTTTCATTTTAGCCTCCATTTGTTGAGATATGGTAACATGGTTTCAAAATATAGCCATTGATCTTTTCTTAATTGACTGTGATTCCTTAAGTGAGCAATCTTATCCAGGGTAGGGTGTTGCCTAGGAGAAGGAGTTGTAATCTCAATTTGTATCTCTTTCTCTCTTGATTTCGTAGTTCCTTGGTTGCCTGGATGAAAAGTTAGTAATTTTTTAAAAAAAGCATATGGGACTGTTCACCTGCTGATCAAAGCTATTTCCTCTTTTTCCTTAGCACACAGCTAGACTATCTTTCCCAGACTCTCACAGTTAGGCGTGGCCGCATTACTGAGTTCCAGCCAGTAAAATATAAACAGAAGAGATACATACCACTTCTACTCAAGGTGTGGTCCACAGACTAGCAGCATCAGCAGCACCTGGGAGCTCACTGGAAATGCAGATCCTTGAGCTGCACCTCAGACTTACTAAATTGAAATGTCTGTGGATGGGGCCCAGGAATACTTGGTCTCCAGATGGTTCTGTTGCAAGTTATGGTTTGGTAACTGTCCAGATCTGCCCCTTAAGGACTTCCCAAGTAGGCTACTTCAGGTTCTTTCCCCTCTCCTGGCTTGATGCAAATGGGTCACTTTATCAACATTTGCAGAAGAGTTGTTTGTCAATTAGGAACACCATTTACTTCTCTTGTGTTAAGTCATTGGAATTTGAAAGTTTATTTTCTACAGTTGCTTGTGTCACCCACAGTGGATAGAAAAATGTTTTATTCAGGTAACTTGAGTGAATTACTTTTAATCTACAGGATTCTCTCACTTATGGGTTGTATTTTAAGTCAGTTATTTAGATTTTACTGACCAGTACAGAGGGCAAGACTCTCTTACCCTACTCTCTTCTTTTCCTCTCCATTAAATATTAAAATATCCAACCATGATTATCAATATTTCTATTTCTTCTTTCAGTTCTATTAAATTTTGAACAATTTACCATTCATATAGGCATTTATGAGTTCATGAGGCAGGCCAGATGTTGGGGAAGAAGCGCTGCTGGACTGAATGTGTCTGAATCCTGGTTTTGCCAGTTTCTAGATGTATGACTGGGAAAATTCTATAAACTCCCTGAGTCTTGGCTTTCTGTTTCTAAAATTAGATGAAATGAACAAACAGTCGTGGTCTCAGCCCATAGACACCTTACTGCATAGGGGAGAGAGAGAGTAAAAAAAGCAAATAAACAAATGACTGATTACAAATTACTTTTATTGCTGAGAGGAAGGTTGCTGAGACAGAAGAATAATCATGGGTAGATTTAAATGAAGTAGAAAGGGATGTCCTCTCTGAAGATGGTTCATTTAAGTTCTATTGAACTTTTAAAAGCTTATTCATCATTTTTCTGCTGTGTATGGTCTGCTGTTAAGCCCACCAAATGAATTTTTTATTTCTGATATTGTAGTTTTATATTTAGCTTTTCTATTTGGTTCTTTTTTTTTTTCCTTTGAGTAACAGGCTCACAATTTCAGTTCATTTGGTTATTTTTCAGAGCCCTCATTTCTTTGCTGATATTTCCCATCTGTTCATGAATTTTGTTCATCTTTTCTACTAGTTCCTTTAGCATACTTATCAGTTATCTTAATGTCATCGCATATTAATTCCAAATTTGAGCCATGTGTGGATATGCTTCTACTGACTTATTTTTTTGAATATGAGTCATGGGTTTCACAATTTTTGATTGTATGCTCCTCATTGTGTGTAAAAGAATGAGATTGAAGTAAACAATGTTTGTCTCCAGAAAAGGAATACCCCTCCTTTTTTCAGGGTGATAGTGTGTGGGCTGAGTCAATCTAGTCTGTAATTGAGTTGGGTCTGGGCCTTGTTGCAGTTTTAGGTAGATCCAGTTCACCTGGCTTCAAATATTTTGATGGTGGGATCAAGACTTTTGCTTAAGCAGGCCTTGGGATCTTAGCACCAGAAAGACTTAAGGAATCTTTCTTTAGTTTTAAAACTTAGCAAGCAGCTTTCTGAACTGTGGGGAGTCTCTCTCTGCTTTACAGCCTGACTGCCTTTTTGAATTGTTGTTACTGGAGATAAATCTTTGCATTCTAGTCCTGCTCCTGGCTTTACACATCTAGAAAAATCTCTACTCTGCTACTCTGTCCCTAGCCTTTACTGGACAGCTGCAGTTTAGAATCCTGTCCCCAGCAGTCCCTGAAGGCTCAGAGAATTTCTGAGGGATTCACTCACATCTCCTGCCTTGCTCTGAGCCTTTGGTGTGTTACCCACATGCACTCATAGAAGGCCATGGGAAAAGTTAGGCAAGTGGGTGCAAATCTCCTTTAGTTGCTGGAGCCCCTTAGGACTCTAATCCATAATACAGGCTCACCTATGGCTATTAAAAGTCTGTGGAAAGTATGGATAGTTTCTCTTTATCTTGGTTTTCTAATGCCTCCTGCTCCCATTGCTCCATCAGGGATGAAGGCAAATGTGGTGTTTTCTCTGAGGAAAAGCTTGCCACTTTCTGATGCATTTTCAGTTCTTCATTTATTTTTAACTCTGATTTTTTTGTAGCTTATTTATCTGGTTCTTGTTGTTTAGTATGGGCATGACAATCTCTTGCAACTTTCTATATCCTAACCATGAGCGGTAGACTGCTGGGTTTACACAACCCTTTAGTATTAAGTTAAATTAGTTAGAATCCCAATTTTAATGGTGGGAAACTGAGGTTGCCTTGTGATATTCCAAAGGAATATTGGGAAGTTTACTTTTTTCCATATCACTTCCTCTCATTTCATGTTTCTCCTGAAACCTTTCTATCACTTGCATATCACTTATCATTCTTACCTTTTCTTTGACTCATAGATGAAACCCCTTTCCCCTGAGTTCTTCATACAAGGCAGACTTAAGGTTTGTTAAGCCTTTATTGATAATATAAGGGTGTTGGCTGGAGGTGGGGCATGTGTAGGTGGGATATGTTGAAGGACATCATGAAAAACAATTTTCTCAGTCATAACTTCTGTCAGCAACTTCTCATTATCTGTCTCTTCTCCTTCTATTTTAGCCTCCAATGTCCTGCTCAGCTATGCAATTTTCTCTCTTCTCCCACTTTCTATACTATCACCTACTTCTTAGTCTTCTCTATAATGTTGTAGATTGATTTTTGCTCAGTGCATTTGGACACAGAGGACTTGGTGAGTGGACTTTTAAATAAAGGGAAATATTCCACAACCTAGTTTGTCAGCTTTCACTCAACTTCTCTAATATCTTTAGACTTCAGAACCTATGGAGGGACTATTGTCTCACTCTTCTCCCTAAGTGGAAAAATCCAAGTGTTAGAAGAGTTGTTTCCTAGGATCAAATTAACAGAAGACAGATTTGTAATATATTTCAAATATGGGAAGGAGGCGAAAATCTTTATATAGAATAAAGAAGTCAAAGTTTGATAAGAGAAGGATATAACCCAGGGATGTAGACTCGTGAGAGCTATTTGGTAGAGATGAACCTACACAGTGTGCAATGTGTTTGATTTATATTTTTGGGTGTTTGGGAACAATCCAAGAAAAATATACAAAACAAAAGAAAGCTGCATCTTGGAATGAAGGATTGCCTCATCTCCTTTGACCTGCCCTTATACTCTTAGGGCTTAAAATTTCATCTGCTGCTTACCTGGTTGACATAAATAGGAGAGAAGAGAATAGCTGTGATTCACAGACCTTGTGTGAGGCTGTGGAAATTTACAAGATATAAGAAACTGTGGATTTGCCAATTGCTGTGAGAAGAGAGGAGATGCTGAGAAAGGAAAGGCAGAGACTTCACTCGAAGAGAAAGAGTTAAAAGGGTGGAGGAACTAGGGTACAGAAAGAGGAGAATGAGTTTAGGGAGTTGTGGTAGATTAAATTATGTACCCCAACAAAAGACATGTTCTTAACCTATGACCTGTGAGTGTGAAACTATTATAAATAGGATTCTTTGCATATGTATTAGCAGTGAAGTCAGGGACTCACTTGTGCATAGGATCTACCAAGAGCCTATTGAGGTGTGGCCCAACTGAACCAGTTGGGCCTTAATGCGCACTCCTAGATTCCTTTATAAGCAGAAGAAATTCAGATGCAGATTTAGAGAAAGCCACAGGAGGGTATTAAAGACATGGGACCATGTGACAGAGAATTGCCCTCACCAGGATGCCACCAACCCTGGGAGAAAGCATGGCCTTGTTGACACCTCGATTTTGGACTTGTAGCCTCTAAAATTGTAAGCCAAAAATTTCTTGTTTAAGCCACTAGTGCGTGGTATTTGTCATAGCAGGCTGGCAATCCAAGACAGGGGAGGTCAGTACCTGGCTGGTCTAGGGAATGTAGGAATATTCTGAGGAATGGGTGTGAGACCCTATGTTCTTTGTCTTTTTAATCTTGGAAAAAGATGGATTGAAATGAGATACACATGATTTTCAATGTATTTCTCTCCTTTGAGAATTATGATTTTGTTATTGAAAACTTTGAGTGCAGATCTGCTTGAGAGTGTGATCATTCCATGGAGGGCAATGGCCAAGGTGGGGTAATTAGCGAAAAGAATGGTGATATCTATTGCCATACCCCTGCCCGCCTGTCTCCCACTCTCCTCCTGGCAGGTAGTGGTCCCTTTGGGAGAGGAGAATACCTGGAGGGAAAAGCAGAATAGCTGATCCCCTTGACCTTCTCTTCTCCCTTCCTCTCTTATTTTCCTTCCTAGTTAAGTCTATCCTAAGAGTCTATTCCCCAATTTCCACAATCTGTAACTGGTTCTTGTAACAAAAGGCTCAAAGAGAAAATTTTACAAGAGAACATCCCTCTTAAGGTGATTTAGAGACAACTTTCATCTCAGGTCATAACTATGTTGTCATTTAGATAAAAGCTTACTGTGATTTGGAAAGCATTAAATGTGACTACAAGGTAAGATTCAAACTTGGGGCATAACTTTCACCAGGACAACTCTATGGGAAAGAAGCAGAAAGAAAAAGAAAAACCCCACAATGATGCAGTAAAAGAAGACAAAGATAAAGGAGACAGTAAAGAATTTTTCAAGGACAACTTTTGTCTGCAGTTCCTTTAATGGACTTTAAACTGAGAGTCAGAGAAAGCATGCGTGCGTGGCTGGTGGCTTCATGACAACACTTTTCCATCTCCAGTCTTCAGTTTATTAATTCTTTGTGCATTGATATGTGATTGCTCCTGTGTTCCTTTCCCAAAAGAAGGGCCCACTGCACCACCCAGCTGATAACTGAAGGCCTCGCAGAGCTGAGTGAGGACATGATCCTTTCCTCTGTGGCTCTTTGCACATTTGCCTGCAGGTACCAGGGAAATTACTCCTTTCCTCTGGGACACCACAGCCTCTTTGTTCAGACATTTATCATGGTGTTTGACAATTTGCACTGTAGTATCTGCCTCCTGCTATAGTTCTCCTTCTAAATCTGCGTTTCATAGAGGAAGAGACACTGTTATGTTTTATCTAACATGGCCAGGTGCTCAATAAATATTTGCTGAATGAATGAATAAATAAATGAGTGAATGGAAGAATCAATGCATTTGTAGCACGTTGAACATAATTTTGGGATTAAAAAATGCAGCAACCCATGCTCTTCCAAACAACCAAAACCCAAACTAAAAAATATCCAACATTTTTACAATTCGCATTTAAAAATTCCTTACAGTTGTTCATCAGTGCCTCTTGCCCTGGCCCGGAAGTTAAAGTCCACTGCATGTCTGTAAAGCAACAGTTGGCGTGGATCAAAATAAACAATTAGGGGCCAACAAAATCAAAACATTCAGTTCCTACACTCACATCTGAGGACCAATATGGTGTGCCCGGGTGCACCAAAAGCTTTAACTGGTCCTCAAAGACTATTGTCCCATACTTTATGTCTTGTCTCTTTCCCAGTGTTCCTGGCCCATACACAGAAGTTAACTGTTCCCTGAATTGAAAGTGCCCCTTGAAATGCAGGCCATTCCTGCACAGGGTCCTGCCCTTCTCAGCTAGGGCAAGAAGGTGTGGAGGAGGGTACATGCCTCTAAAGGTGCTTGGTCACAAGGAGGGGGTGGGGTAGGATGTTGGAATCTGCTTGACCAGCCCCCAAATTCACCAGTCAGACAAGTCATTCTGCTCCCCTGTCCACCAGCCTGACTTGAATGGGTGTGGGGGCTGGAGCCCTCTTCAACTCCGAGGCAAACATCAGAGTGGTGTACAAATAGTCCTCCTCCTCCACAGCCATGTGTTTCAGGGGAAGTGCACCCCAGCCCTAACCCCAGCCCTGGGTGGAGAATCAGTTTGGTCTCAGCCAATCGTGTTGGTGCTATTCTAGTTGGCAATGACTGGTTTAGGAAGATGCAGGTTGATGAAGCTGATCCTCCCATTCTCCACCGCCACTGAGAAGATTCAATCCTTCAATATATATTCAATATGTATCTGGCTATATAAATATATTTCTATTGATGTATCCTAATTTTTCCATTACTATGTTAATATTATAATTTTTTTTTAGCTCACACCACACTTCTAGAAAACTAGTGCTCCTAGATAATTTTAACACAAACAGTTATTGAGCCAGATTACTATCTTCCACATTAGTGCCTGTGATTTTTAGAACTCATTACTTTGACTCATTTTTTTCATTCTTTTCAACTGACTTGTTAAATTTCAGGTGCAGTAATCTTTCTCCAACTTCAAAATACACTAAAATAGAGTGAAATCCACGTCTGTACACCTGTTTGGTAACTGTTGGAATTTTGGTTCCAGCAAAACAAAATTGCTTGGATTGTGAGTCATTTCTGCTGGGGATAATTAGAAAGACAGGAAATTGAGAGTTGGGAATAGAAAGGAGAGGTAAAGCAGATGGCAGAGGAAGGATAGAGCTTTTTGCAGTGAATCCTTAGGGAAGACAAAGGAAGATGAAGCAAAGGAAGCTGAGAAGGGTATTCAGGTGACATCTGTGAGGAGGAGTTGAGGCACAGGGAGCCGAGATGTGAGAGAATGGGTTTGACAGGCATGTGATTGGAGGAGGTGGTGGGAAGCATCTTCTGAGTCATGCAATCAGGAGGGCATTGATCATTTGAACAAGGAATGAGGCAGAGAAAAAAATAAGTGGAATTTACAAGCACATCACTGAAATTTTAAGAAACTCTCAAAAGTTTCAGGCAAGAATGGAAAATGGGAATGAATATCACAGTATCCATTATTACTAATTTAAGATTATTATATTATGATGTCTTTGTTCTTTTATTTTAGTGAATGTGAAATATATTTCAAAGGACTTTTCATAGGTTCAATTGTGATTTCAGTCACTCAAATTCGATTTTTAAATACAACCTTGAGTTTCCAACTTTAGTTCTGAGTTTGGTGAGGGATGCTGCTATTTACACTTATCTCTACTAAATTTCATCTTGTTAGAGTTCCTAAAAGACAGATGGGCAGATCTGATCACTTAAAATGCAAAACTTCTGCCTAGAAAAAATGCATCACGAACACAGTAAAATAGCAAACAGTAGACCGGGAGAGAATATTTACAACACATATGATAGGCAAAGGTTAATATTCCTAATCTATAAAAAGCTCTTTCAACTCGACAAGGAAAAGACATAGGACTCCACTGAAAACTGAGCAAAAGCTCACAAGAATAATGATCCATGGCCAGCAAACCCATGAAAGGCTATGAAAAGCTATTTACCTTCTCATGTCATTACGGAAAAGCAAACGAAAAGCACGAGAGACCCACGATGGCCAGCAGAATGCCCCAAATCTAAAAAGCTGGTCACAACAGTGGTGATGAAGATGTGGCAAATAGATCCTTTCCTATATTCCTGGTGGGACTTCTCTACTTTGAGAGTTCTGATTAGGACCTTTTGCTTAAATTTTTCTTTTTCCATGAATAAACCTAAATTATACCTCTGGTCTAGAAAAAAATGCTTCTTTTCCTTTCCTTCCACTATGTTGTGTCTGGGAGCACCTCCCAATGAACTTTTTGCATGCTAATCTCACTCTCAGAGTTTGTTTTCCTGGGAATCTGACTCGAAACAGCACGTGCACATGTATATTGAGAATTTGTCTTTTAAAAAATATAAACGAGTTAATTTATATTTCTCAGCATCTAGTTATTAATCTGGAGGACCATCTCAGCTCCAGAGCTCCCCACAGGGTTAGCTGAGAACTTAAGACTGCATCACAAACCAACTTCTTCCTCTGCTTGATACTGCTTCCTTCCATCCCCTCCCACAGGTGTGGATTTCTCCAGAGTATTATACACCTTTATGTCATATCAGTTCTGTCAATTTGCTTTGGAGGAATCAGTAGGCAGATGCTTTCTCCCATTATCAGTGGTCTGGCCCCTACCTACAAATAATCATCCCAAGTCTCCATCAACCTTATTCCCTCATTTCAGCTGAATCCTTGAAAAGGGTTCCTTTCTTTCATGGAACTAGGGTCAGGAGCTATGGAAAAATCAGGACATATATGATGATATCTGCAGGTATGAGATTACATCGAATTTCTCCTCTCCTGATTTTCCTCTTCTTTGTCCATAATGTCAGGGTCCTAGATGGAATTTGAAACTCCTGGGGTGTAGGGAAAAAATAAACTGTGGGCAGAGTTTGGGAATGAAGGAGGGTGCTGAAGGAAGGCCAAGGCTACTTGCAGCTTAGGTGATCATAGGTCACTAGAGCTGGCTCTGTCTGTCTTTCCCTCTCACACTGAATGAGGAAAGGTATCACCTGAGATCTGTATTATTGATCTCATCTTGCTGAGCTCTGGGCAATAACGTTTCAGCTCTCAGGGCCTACTGTGGAGGGAGATGAATAATTTGGCCTTTACGGTTCCTTAACTCTATGATATTTTCCTGTCCATGTTATTTTTTTTCTTTCTTTTTCTCAAAATTAATACATCCTAAGATGCTAAACCACATATTCTGCCAGTACTTGGCAGTGTATGACTATCCAGCTAAGACAATGGGGCAGACAGGGTGGAGGGTGGAAAGGTGTTTGTGGATGGGTGTAGCACCCACAGGCACGTGTGGCTGTTACACAGTCATACTGTAGCCTTTCAAATGGCGTCAGTGCTGTATTTACACTTACAAGCAGACCGCTGCTTCAGCATATTGTTAATTAGGACACTACTTGGGGCTAGGGCAGATGAATCCCCTCAAATATGCTTACTCTATAGAGTAATCATGATTAATTAGGACAAAAGATTGGTCCAAAATGAGAGGACTTGAGGTGAATCTTGCTTTGTTTGTCTCCTGTTGGATAAGCAGTCGGGAAGCTTCCAGCTGAGTCAACCTTTAACACAGTGTCTACTAGCTCATCCTAATGGGTACTGTGGTGGTAGGTGATCAGGAGATGATAAATAGACAGCCAGTAATACCCTTTCAATTACCCTTGTGAAGCTGCTACTTAGAGACCTGAAGGGTATTGGATCAAGACACTGCCAGGTTTATGGGTGAGCTGCCTCTGGGGAGTGCTAGGCACCTGAGAGTGGAGGAGTCTAAATCTGTTCTAATGTCTGACCACTGCTGATAGTGCTGACATTACTTCCTTAATTTTTAGGAGCCTGCCTAAAGGTGACCCACGGTATGTCTCCTGGGGATCGGTCGAACTATTAGTACTAGGCTGGATTTTTACAATAAATATTTCTGCAGGCCTCCACGAGTTCACCTTGGGAACTGCCTGACTGCAGTAGAATGCACTGAGCCTGCACTCAGGTGCAGCTGTGTGGGCTTGTGCCTTCTCAGCTTTGTTTCTCTGCATCATACATTCATCTCAGTGGGTCACTCTACAGCCAAACATTGTCATTTGCAGTTATTGTCCGTGCTGTGCTAGGTGTTCTGTGAAATATGACTATGAACAAGACGTATTTCCAGATATTGACAGCTTCAAGGGTGACTTTGGAGGAGGTTCTTATTCTCCCCACTATTCCCACCCCTCTCCTAAAGCCATCCAAAGTGAACACAGAGCAGAAGTAAAAACAGGGAGCTTGCAATGCAAGTAGCTTCAAGCAACTCCCCAAAATATATAAAACTGAAGTAAAGCCAGTGCGTGTTTGCTACACAAATGGAACTTCAAGATAAATCCCCAGCCTCTCCTTCCAACCAGATGATCACCCTCTAACGTACCCTAAGTAAAAATTCAGACGCTTCCACTGGGCCCTGGCCCATATATGGATGCCAGGCTGGTGGAGGAGGGAGATAAATTCCCGAACAGCTTCAGTAAAAAAGCAGAATGTGGAAAGGCCTCTAATTTAAATATAAGCTAAGTGCTGTGGGAGAAGAGAGAGTGGGTAAAGAGTTTTGACTTTTGTAATAGATAAGAGTGGGTGTACCTATTGATCCAAAGTATAGTTTCCTTCTGGAACAAGAAAAGGGATATATAATAGAAGACTATATTTTACTGATTCAATAGGAGAGCA
Organism: Chaetophractus vellerosus; assembly: GCA_004027955.1. Lineage (NCBI taxonomy): Eukaryota > Metazoa > Chordata > Mammalia > Cingulata > Chlamyphoridae > Chaetophractus > Chaetophractus vellerosus. Next base: position 2,344 of record PVKH010006824.1, on the reverse strand, counting down.
ACATGGAAACTCACAGAAGTTAGCTTTAACTAAGCTTCAAGGAACCTGAACTGCGTTTCATATTAGAGCACCCAAGGAACGGCTCAGCCGTTTGGGTAAAGTTAAACCAGGGGCGAAGAATTTAAGCCTCAGGTTGAGGCTGTGAACTCATTAGTTGTAAACTAAAGCCTGAAAACTAAGCTGTCTGTGCTTGGTCTGAAGCTCAGGCTTGTGCCAGTGAACTAATAGTCTCTCCCCATGCCTCTGTCAAGAAGGGCCTTTCCCTTGGTGAAAATGGGGGATTATGTCCCTGGGAGGTTATAGAGCCTCTCCAGGGCAGGAAGTAAATCAATACTGATGCTGGTAACAGAATCTCATAATCCTGCCTGCTTGTAGCAATGTCTCAGATTGTATCCCGAGAGCCAAAGCTACCCTGGGTGGGGACACACACACACCCACACAGAATATGCAAGCGCTCTTCAGTCTTCCTCTGGCTTCCAGAACACTTAGTGTGTTTCTGACTGCACTGTGCCCTTCACTGAAGCTGTTTGTGCCCTCTCCATATGTCAATGGACTAGGAGCATCACAGGAACAGAGAAGTTAAGTGCTCGCTTTGCCCATGACATGAACTGATAGGAACACAGAGCTAAAACTGCCCACTTAACCGCCTCCATGTTTAAGGAGTAAGATAGTATTAAAAGTATTGATAAGGGGAAGCAGATGTGGCTCAAGTGGGTGGGCTCCCGTCTACCATATGGAAGGCCCTGGGTTTGGTTTCTGGGGCCTCCTGGTAAGGGCAAGCTGGCTCACAGCCGTGGAGAACTGGTGCAGCAAGATGACGCAACAAAGGGAGACAAGCAGACACAGGAAACACACAGTGAATGGAAACAGAAAGCAGACAGTGAGCACAAGCGGCAAGCAGGGAGCTGGGGGGGGAGGTGGATTAAATAAATAAATAAAATAAATCTTAGAAAAATTATTGAGAAGCACATCTCTAGGATGGATGTAGATATAGAGACTCTATAAGGAATGTAAGTATCTTACAAAGCATACGTGTTCACGAATAGATGTTATTTCACAATAGAAACAATCTTGTGGCAACAATACTCTGGTCACCAAGTTTTTAATATATGTTTAAATCAATATTATCATCAAGGAACACAGACATGATTTGGAACACCATTCTATGTAATTATCAGACAATATTTCCTACAGATAATTCTGGTTACCTATAGATGCATCATAAACCTCACCAAAAATGTATTCACATAAAACAAAAAAAATATTATTATTTCTCATTTTTTGTGTGGGTTGGCTGGACTCAGACAGTTCTTGCTTGGGGTCTTTTCTGGAGGTTACAGTCAGATGTCACTGGGGACTGTGACTCAGCTGGGTTAGGTATCCGACGGCTTCTTCAGTTACGCATCTCGTGCCTGTGCTGTGATGGCTGGGAGGACTGGAGGCTGGTTGGGCATTTCTCTTTCCATGCGGCCTCCGCTTGTGGCTACTTAGATAGCCACTATGGCTATGATAGCCACTCTGGACGTGGCTATCATATCTTGGCATTTTCAAGGTAATCAGACTTCTTTCATGGTGACTGGCTTCCCCCAAAGTGAGTATTCTAAGAGACAAGGAAGAATCTACAAGGCTTCTTTGACCTAGCTGTGGAAATTCCTTTTGCTACAATATACTGACAATAGATGAGTCATGGGGTCTGTCCAGATTCAAGAGGAGGGGACCATACAGGGCATGACTATCCACTGGGAGGGCCATCTTTGGATACTAGCTACCACATATATCCTGACTGGACCATTGTAGTAGGATCCTAACAGTTTCTTGGCATCAACATAGTGATTCTAATAGTCTAATCCTTTTTATTTTTTATCTTTGTATTTAGATTGGTCTTCCCAAAGCATCAGTGACCACATAACTCAGAAACGTCTATCCAGATCCTGTATGACCTAGAGCAGCAGTTTGCGACCTCATTAATAAGAGACAACATCTCTGTATAGTACAATGTCCCCCTAATGATAGTTAAAGAACAGGAGTTTTGGGTTCTTGTGAATTCTGTAATTTAAAAGATGCTGAGCACAGTGCTTCGGAAATGGCTTCTATTAAACAGATATTTGTTTAATGACTAATGGAGTTACTAGAATATAGTTTTCTGGAGGTTTTCCAAATGGAATAGACTTTGCTTTGTCCTTCCCTGATTAACGACTGCCTTACCTGAAGGCAGAGGCTATTTTAGTTTTGAAGCTAAACTTCTAATTTTGTGAATTTTAAGAAATCCTGCTACACTATATTAATATCAAGCACAGTACCTGGTACATATTTGTGATTTAATAAATATTTAGCAACCAAATGA
>PVKH010006823.1:0-20705 GCA_004027955.1 Chaetophractus vellerosus | reverse complement strand
AGCCAATGAAAAGACCAAATACGATAGATTTGCGATGAGAAAGAGACACCCAATAAAGTCTCCTAGGACTCCGGTAACAAAACACCACAAACGGGGCGGCTTAGAGCACAGGAATGTGTCATCTCACGGGTCTGGAAGATGGAATCCAAAGTCAAGGTGTGGGCAAGGCCACGTTTCATCGGGATCCGCCTTTGCCTTTTCTGGCATCCAGTGTTTGCCAGCCATCCCCAGTGCTGCTGGCCTGAAGGTGCGTCACTCCAGCTCCACGTGTCCCTCTTCCCCCCTCGTGGCGTCTGCCTCTGTGTCTCAATTTCCTCTTCGTATAAGGAGACCAGTCACACTGGGTTAGGGCCCCCACTATCCGATGTGTCCTCCTCTTAAATGACCTTCCAAGATCCCATTCCTTATTGGGTCACCTTCACAGCTTAGGACTTGAACATACATTTTTGGGGGGACAGTTCAACTGCTGACACTGACATGGATACAGATATATTGTATTTATACACTTGATAAATGTTGAGTCCCAGCCTACATAATCCCATTAACTAGAGTGGCCAAGAAAGGTGGGACTAAATTCTCTCGCCACAGGCCATAGGCCCATTGGAGCTCTGCAAGAAAGTTGAGTCTGATAGAGAGAACACAATTTTTGACAGTGGTTGACAAAATGAAACAGATTAAGGTCTAACGTGAATTACCACGGCTGGGCTAGCAGCAAGGTGGGCGTCGATGGGCAATGATGGGCCTGCCGACCCCAGAAAATGCTGTGACCATGATAGCAGCTGGAAATTCAACAGCGTGCAGAGAGGACTGGAGATCCGAGAGGCCACACCTACCAGGCGACTATTCTAGCAAGGGGAGTGTCTCTCTAAGACCTGCCGTTAGTACAACGTGTCCCAAGTTTGCATGAATCATTTGCTAAAATGCAGATTCCCAAGTCCGCCCCCCAGTCTCCTGAATAGTAATCTAATCATGAGAACTGCCAATTCATTTACAGATGTTACGGGAATGCTGACATAAAGAGGTGGCCTAGCAGTCACCCAATTCCCACTCTGGGAAGACCGTGGAGAGGCCCAGCAGGCACTGGGGGAGTGGGCACAGATGGGGTGTGATGACTCCCGTGGAAAGGGTTAGAGAGAAGGGACCACTTATCCAGTTCTTTACTCAACCTACATTTGTCAAGTCCTTATGTGCCAGTTACTCAGGTGGACACGTTCAGATGTTCGTTCACTTCTTTCACGTGTCTTCTGAACGGATTTCAGCATCACCTTTCCGTGGGACTCTTTCCTCATAGAAGCCTCCACTGATTCATGCTTCATCAGGGCAACCTCCTTCTGGCCTTGTAACTTACAGGGCTCTTTATTCTGAATTACGTCGTGAGAATGTTTCTATGAGCTGAATATTAGCACTGTTGTACCATAGGCAACGCACATTTATTGAGCACCTACTGTATTCAGTGGGATGAATGCCAGAGGGATACAACAATGAATTAGAACACAGATATTAGAGACTGTGTAACTCCTTTAGAAGAGAGGACATAGACCTAAGAAGTGAAGAGGGCGTGTAGGAAAGCAAGTGATAACAGCAGATAAATGGCCTAGGAGTTCAGAGATAGAGACCCTGCTGGGCTGCAGCAGGCAGGATCAGCTATATAATTTGCAGGGACCCTTGTTCAAAAGTATTAAGAATTTCAAGATGGTGTCAGCAGAGCACTTGACCAAGCGTGGAATCTTTCTAAATGCGGGTCACTGCACAGCTCACACAGCCACGAAGCAAGCCCTGGCTGCAGGTGACAAAAACTCTTAGAGAACTTGCAGACTTTGAACGGAGGATTAGACTATCAGAGAAAGGAAGAAGGTCAGCACGGCTTGGGAAATAGGACAGGCAAGGAAGCAGGAGGTAGGCCTGTCCTGTCAACCATGGATGTCCACCATGGTCAGCCAGGCCGTCAAAGCCAGCAACAGCAGTGCAAAGTCATGTTGGTAGAATGTCCTTTTGAAATGCTTTGAAGCAAATGGCATTTTACTTTTGGCGTCTTCCTCCCCAAAACCCATAGCTCTGGTCTAATCAGGAGAAAGACATCAGACAAATCCAAATTTGGGACATTCTACAAAATACCTGACCAGTACTCCTCAAATCTCTTAAGGTCATCCACAACAAGAAAGTCTGAGAAACTATTTTCTTGTAGGCAACATAAAGTTGGGTCCTGGTTTTTTGTTTTGTTTTGTTTTAATCCACTCTGACAAGCTCTGCCTTTAGTTGGTATATTAAACCATTCACAGTAGAGTTAAAGTGATTATTGGTGAAGTTGAATTAATATCTACCCATTTCTAATTATTTTCTATTCATTACATTTGTTCTTTTTTCTTTATTGTCCCTCATTTCCTGCCTTCTCTGGTTTTCTTCTTTCTTTTTGTTTGTTTTTTTTATACATCGGGGGAAAGTGTGGACGCAATCTCCCACCAACACAAATTATGCAGCCAAGTGTCCCCCGAGTGGGGAAATCGCAGGGATCAGCAGATGCCCAGTGCCTCACCCTGGGAAAACCACCTTCGTGATCATGGTGTCTTCCCTGCCAGGTAAGTATGCCTTCTCTGATTTTCATTGAGTATTTTATATGATTCCATTTTATCTCCTCTCCTAACATATTAATTATACTTCTTTTAAAATTTATCTTTAGTGGTTGCCCTAGAGTTTGCAACATACATTTTTATCTAATCTTCAAATAACACTACACTGCTTCACATGTAATGAAGATATCTCACAACAGAGCATTCCCTATTCCTCCCTCCAGTCTCTTAAGATATTTTGGTCACTCATTTCACTTATCCATATGTTATAATCTTGCAATACATTATAATAGTTATAATGTATTATACTATTATACTTTATATAGGTATCTTATAAATCAATTAAGAACAAGAAGAATAAAAGATTTTATTTTACCTTCATTCATTTCTTCTCTTCCTTTCTTTCTGTAGATCTGAGTTTCTGGCCTATATCTTCTTCCTTCTCTCTGAAGAACTTCTTTTAACATTTCTTTCAAGGCAGATCAACTAGAGGTGCATTACTTCTGTTTTCATTTGTCTGGAAAAAAGTTTATTTCTCCTTCACATTTGCAGGATATTTTCACTGGATTTAGAATTCTAGGTTGGTAGCTTTTTTCTTTCAACACTTTAAATATTTCAGTCCTCTCTCCTTGCTCACACGGTTTCTAACTAGAAGTCCATTGTAAATCTTATGTTTGTTTCTTTATAGGTGAGGTGTTTTTCTCTCTGGCCTCTTTTGAGACTTTCTCTTTGTCTTTGGTTTTCTGAAGATTAAACATCATATTCCTAGATGGGTTTTTTTTTTTTTAATTTTGTGTCCTTCCTGGTGTTCTTTGATCTTCCTGGATCTATAGTTTGGCATCTTTTAATAATTTTGGAAAATTCTTGTACAATTTCAAATATGTCTTCTGCCCATTCTCACTTTCTTCTCTTTCTGGTATTCCAATTATGCATGTGATATACCTTTTGAAATTGCCCACAGTTCTTGGATGTTCTGTTCTATTTTTTCATTCTTTATTCCCTTTGAATTTCATTGCAGGAAGTTCTTACTGACATATCTTAAAGTTCAGTCCTTCTTTCATTGGCTGTGTTTAACCTACTAATGAACCCATCAAAGGCATTCCTCACTTCTGTTACAGTAACTTTGATTTTTAGCATTTCCTTTTGATTCTTTTTTAGGGTTTCCATATCTGTGCTTATATTACCCATGTGTTTTTGCATGTTGACCACTTTTCCATTAGCGCTCTTAATATATTAATCATATTTATTTTACATTGACTGATAATTCCAACATATGTATCATATCAGAGTTTGATTTCGATACTCACTCTATCTCTTCAGACTACATTTTTCTTGCCTTTTAGCCTTCTTGTATTTTTTGTGGAAAACTAGATGATATGTATCAGGTAATAGACATGGAGGAAAATAGCTCTTGAGTATGAGTTTTATGTTAATATCTCTAGTAGTTGTGCTGTGTTTGATGTTTGCTATAGCTGTAGGTGCCAGAGGCTTCAAATTCCTCGAATGTCCTTGTGTTTGTCTCCCTGTTGACTTTGGGCTTCCCTAAGTACTCCTCCTCAAAAAGAGTCCACATCTGCAACCTTGTTGATGGGAAGAAGAGGCATTTTATAATCTTATGATTAAATCTCAGTCTTTTCACGACACAGTTTCCCTCAGCTATGACTTTCACAAGCATTTTTGAGCTCCCCTTTCCCCCTTAGATGAGACAGAAAAGCTAGATGGGGTTGAAGTGGGAGAAATGCCCTTCTGCCTCTGATAGTCTTTCCCCCAGAGAGTAGGCTTTTGTTATGGAGAACAAGCACATTTCACAATTGTTACTCTTTGTCACTCCCCAACGCCAGGAGGGGATCTGTTTTGTCTCTTCTCCATGAGAATCTGGTGGAAAGATTTTGTTTTTTTTCCTCCCCTGAAGGGATACACCATTCCTGTCACACCAGGTCTATCATGGCGGGGGCAAAACAAGCTCCTATTCCATCTCCCTGTTACAAAAATCTATTTAGGGGGCTGGCTTGATAGCCCAGTGGATAGGGCGCCGGCATACCACATGGGAGGCCCCAGGTTCGTTTCCCGGGGACCTCTCCTAGCAGGCAGACCGCCTTGAGAATGGCAAGCCGCCATGGGCGGGCCGGAGCCGCCGTGGGCAGGGCAAGAAGCTGCCATGGACATGGCAAGAGCCGCCACGGGCAGGGCAGGTTGCCCGTGGATGGAGCGCAGCCAGCCACCCTCGAAATGAAAGCCAGCCGTGAACTGACGCAGAGACCACCCACAAGTGGGGAAAGCCGTGCCTGCGCAGTGACCACTCTCGGCGCGTCGCCGCAGTGGGGGGAAGGGGAGATATGTAATAAAATAAATAAATCTTAAAAAAAAAAAAAAACACAAAAATCTATTTAGTATATTGTCCTCAGATAGAGGATATATCAGATATTAAACTGATAAGAAGAGATACTGCACCTGATCTTAGCCAAAAGGCCAAAAGCAATTCCTGGTGGAGTTTTCTGGAGGTAAAACCTATGAAAATGTGGAGCACCCCTAAAACTGCAGGTCCTACCAGTTTATGGGTTCAGCAGCTTCTGCTCCAGGTAAGCTGATCTCAGCTGTGACTCTCTAGATGTGCCTGTCTCTCCAAATTTCAGGGCGGCTCTTTGCCCTGCAAACTCAGTTCTCTGATGGGTCAAGAAAAGTCACTGGTTTTCAGGTTGTGCAGCTTTTTTTTTTGTTTTGAGTGGTGACTTCCAATCTCTTTACCTGTTAGAGCTGAAACCAAAAGCCCACATCAGTCATTTTTAAAAGCTCTCCAGGTGCTTTTAAAAATTATATATATACAGAGTTGAGAACTACCAGGGAAAAGAGAAGAGGCTTTGAAGTAAGACATACCAGGGTCTGCACCCTGTATCCAACCTTTAGAATATATGTGACAGTGAGCAACTATGAATATATTACTTAATCTCTCTCTGACACTTGGTTTCCTCAACTGCAAAATGAGACACTTCCTGCCTTCAGGGTTCTTGAGAGAATTAGAAATAACGTAATAGCTTCTCATTCCTTTGGCTATAAATAATGTTTATTGAATGTTTACTAAATGTCAGGCATGTTCAAGCAGTACATTTTTATCATCTCATTTTATCTATACAAAGTGAATTGAGATACATACTAGTCTGTTATAGGTGAAAAAAACTGAGGCATAGGGAATTTAAGTAATTTGCCAAGGTCCTAGAGCTAGTAAGTGGTGGAGCTGGCATTTGAACCAGGTGGTGAGCCCAGGGACTCTGCCCTTCACCTCTGCACCCTGCTTCTGGAGGGGATTTCAATAGTGTTTAGAGGGCAGTGGCTTCATTAATTTGGGTGAGAGTGGTTTGTGTGAAGGTTGGAGAAAAACCGGCACATACTCAAAATGAATTAAACAATAATACAGGATATTTTCTTAGAAGTAATATCTCTACCTATAAATATAAAGAGGTAGAGTTGTTTACAAAGTATATGGGACTTTTAGCCAGCTGAAATGAATTGACATGCAATTAGAAACCTATTGTCATACGTGGGTCTTGACCAGTAAATCCAAGTTGGGATCTACCATCTGTGCAATTTGTATTATATAATCTTATTTGTTTATTAGAATAAAATATGAAATTTAAAATTATTTAAGATATACTCAATTTGACATATTTACTTTACATAATTCTATTTAACCCACATTCATGGCTTGAGTGCACTAATTAAGGAAAAATATTTTAATTCAATCAGCCAAATTTCCCTATTTGATTGCAATATAATATTTTGAATTACTTTTTTAAATACTTAGGCCATAAGGCTATCTTACAAAGGAGAAATGTCATAATTTATGTAAAACTAACAAGTGAATCTGATTTTATCTAAATACTTAGAAATTGAACTACATAAAATCAGTTAATTAGATTTCTGACTTCAATATTAGCACATGACAATACATTATTTGCTGCTTATATAGCAGAGTCATAGTTATCTATTCATGATTTTTATGATAGCTTTATTGAGATAAGTATTCATTGTAAAATATTCCCTAAAAGAATTCAAACCTCAAGACTAAGAATTTTTGAGAAGTCTCTTAACTGCAAAAATTGATTTTATTCAATTTTTCTAAACTGGAAACTATCTGGCAATGCAACAAATTGTCAAAACTAAAATCCCCTTGCAGTGCCATTTATGTTTTATTTGCCATTCCGCTGCAAATCGTGTTACAACAGATGCCTAATCAGATGGTAAAATTTCGGTTTGAATTATGATAAGAATATAAAACTAAAAGATATTTCAAAAGCACTCTGAATAAGTATTTAAAATCAAAGTGCTTTATGTGCTTAATGGAATAATAGTCTACTAATAGAGTCTTTTGTTGCTTGCTGTTTAGGGAATTCCAAAAGACTTCCGTTATCCAAAACATTACTGGAGTTTCTTCAATGAGACCTGAGATACAATCTGTTCAGATACCTTCATGATATGAAAAAGTCATCACTGTAAAATGTATGGCTCCATCATAACCTAATTCAACACAGTGATTTGCAATATGGTGAGTACCACTGTGATTTGGTTCATTAATTCTCAGTAACAGTTGTTAATCAGCTCATTAAACAAGTATTGTACAGAAGATTTCAACCAGGGGGACCTCTTAAAAACCACTAAATATCTTCTTTTGCAGGGGGAGGAAAAAGGAAACAGGTTTAATGCCAGAGGAGGAGTCAATAATATGACAGCTTTTCAACAATGGCAAAGTTTTAAATAATTACACTTCCATAAAATTAAATAAATTCCGGGCATTCTCTGCCTTTTCCAAAACAGTGTTCAAAGTCATAAAACTCCCTTCATTTGGCCTTCCTGGATTTTGCAAGTATTTTGCTATTAAGCTACAGAAAAGAATTCTGGTCCTAACTCTCACATTACAACAATATGCTGGTTCTTTCTCTTGCTTCTACAGCATATAATTCAATAATGTGTTTCAGGTATTTTGAATCTCAAAGTTTAAATTTAAATATAATTCCAGTATAATGCATTAGCTGATTTTTGGTAGTTAATCTATCTTGAAATACGTGATATGTAAATTTTTATGAAAGATATGTGAGTTAAAGTGCTTTAAATAACAATAAGAAAAGTCCATAACCTACTTCTCAGTTTACAAAGAACTTTCACCTATATGATTTAATTTGATCCTTAAAAACTTACAAGGACATACGGCACACCTTACAATGAGCCCAAAATTACCCATAAGAAATCTGAAGCTTAAATTGTGTGACTTGCCCAAGTTGAAAAGTTTTTATATTCAGTCCTTATGACTGCAAATCCCATGCTGTTTCCAGGAAAGCATACTGATTTTCCAGTAACTAACCAGAGGCTAGCAGCCTCCCCATGGGATTATTTTTGTCATCCATAGCCCAGAAGAAGGAGCCTTTAAGCAGAAGAAAAGAGACATCCAGCAAAAGCTCTGGAGGGAAGTGGTACAAAATCAAACTCAAGGAAAGCATCTGTGCAGAATATTTACTTTGGGAAGCAAAACTAAGACTAAAACGTTCTGATACACCATAAGTCATCTGTCTTGGGTCAAGCAAACCAAATGGCTGAGCAGGTTCATTGAATGAGAGCCCATCAAGTATGTGCCTGAAATTATTCTGGTAGAACTCTGACCCCAGCACCTGCCACTGTTCTAGGGGCAACATCTCATGAAACATGATGAGCACTTGGCGTGGTTCTCTTCTGAGATGAAGAGGCCTGTCATCCCATTGCTTCCCTATGCACCTACATCGTGTGCTTCACGGCCCACCTGACTCCCTCCACCTTTAAGTGGCCTAGGGTCAGACACTAAAAACAAGCTGAGGGTTGGCATGGAAAACAGGATACTGATGAATTCCAAACCTTTCCAACCAAAATGCGCTAGCTCAAGTAGGCATTGACTAATTTAATTTATTTTAATTTAATATCAGGTTCCCATGTATCAATTGAATTGATCTCTATTAATTCAGATTTGTTATGTGGTTTGGCCTATTGTGTGTTAGCTCTGTTGTGTGTGTGTGTGTGTGTGTGTGTGTTTTGTCACCCTGTTTATTTCAGTGAATAGTTTCTCAGATATTGCAGATGAGCAAATTAGAGTTAGTTGGCAATGACGTCATATGACATAATATCGCTTAATATCTGCTTTAAACAAACATAGACTGTATCATGATTATGAAATTTATTTATACTCCAGTGTTGTCAAAGAATTTCAGCCAGCTTATATAAGGCACAATTCTATGTTAATCAAACGGAAATAGGGACAATACTGTTGGAAAGATTAGCCTCCCAATGTTGATGAAGGCCCTGTTTCCCCAACCTCAGTTCTGTCCTCAGTTACGACTTCATGGAATAGTAAGGCCCAGGCGTCCCACTGGCTCAACTGGGGTATGATCAAATTTCTAAGATAAAGAGAAGTTAGTGTTAAAGTTTCTAAGTTGTTGCCAAGTACCACCTCCTTTCGGATTCCCATATTCCATCTGCCATGCTGTCATGCTTTTAGTGCAAGTTTGTCCTCTATCACAGAGGTATTGTTGCTCTTTTGAATGTTTTTCAAACCAAAAGCTAACATTCTGTATAGACTTTGAGAAATTCCACCCTAGAGGAATAGCCCATTTTAAAAATTACCTTCTCTTTCTATATAGTTCCAGGAAGACTATGGGGCACACCATTACCAATGCTGGTATTTGGATCTCATAGAGCCAGAGTACATGAGGCACAGTCAAATTAAGACTAGAAAACCCACACAGTATTTTTTGCAGTTGGATGAATGAGATGAAAATGTTAAGGCAGCATGTTTTCCATTCTGGGAAACCAAATCAAGATGGTTTTATAAACCTAAAGGCTCAGAGACAGGGTTTGTACTCTTATTAAGGTTCTCCATGGCCAACATATCCATGCTTCTGCCAGCATATTTTTCCCCTGTGAATCAGACAAGAAGGATAAAAAAAGACATGGAGTGGGAGGAATCTTATTTAAATCTATGTCTCTTGAACCTTAAGTGAAAATGATGGGAAAGATACTTTGAATTCAGAGCCTTATCCTGGCACATTGGGGGCGGGGGGAATGGGTTAGTTATAAGGAGGTTTATTCTAGCTTGTCTATTTTATCTAGAAGGACTCTATATTTGACCAGTCTAGCTAGTATTATAATCTTCAATCATATCATTATATATTTATTATACCCATGGACCACTTTTTACTATCCTAAAGTTTCTAGACCAAACTGCCTTCAAAAGACTAGTCCAGTCCTCAATGAACAAATGACATGCTATGGCTAGAGATACTGGGTTGGGACTCTGGGGAGAGTCACTTTGAGAATCTAAATTTTCAGCTGGGAGATTCAGAAAAACACTCATGCTATAAGTGAGATTAAAACTATCATCAATGAATGAGATGGAAATTTGGCAGATTCCACCAGGGGGAAAGAATTCTCACTTGGAAGGATTCTCATGACGGGATGAGTAGAGTAAATAACCAATTAAAATGCTTTTTAGTTTGGAGACTCTGGCTTTATCTACAATACTTCTGTAGCTCAGGATCAGAGACTTCTCTAGGCTTTTTCAAGTGGACTCATTCAGGCTTATGTGGACCGTGAAACTTGACTCATGTAAAATCACATAACAATATTGCCCTCAATTTCAGAGAAGCCACCAAATATTGCTTAAACCTTCTCTAGGTTATTTGAACATTTACTGGTTTTGTTATATAATGTAAGATCTCAACCAACTAAAACCAAATCAAAATGAACCTTCAATTGATCATAACGCTTCCACTTTTAGGAAAAATATGTCAATCACAAGAAAACAAGCTGAGATCAAAGGTTAACAAAAATCTTTCAGAATTCACTAAATCTTCAAGAAGGACTTTGTTTTATACCAAATTATTATTCATCCACAGCGAAAATTTCCTAACTTTTTAAAATTATTTTCAACAAAAGAAGAAACAAAATATTTGTGTGCTAACAATTTTATTAGTGAGGGCCTCTTCAATGCAAGTGACAGAAACCCAACTCAAATTGGCTCATATAACTCAATTCCACATAGATTAAGAATAGTTGGGGTTGGCTCCTTGGGTCCCAGTCTCCATTTTTTTTACTCAGTTTTTACACATTTGGCTTCATCCTCAGACTTCAAGTCATGACTAAAATGGCTGCCAGCAGCCCAACAGCCACTTTCTCCCAGGTTCAAGTCCAGATGGAAGAGTGGGTCACACTTACAACCCCAGATTACATCTGATTAGCTCTAATTGTGTCTCTATATCCAGGAGAATATGACATTGATTGGCCAGGGTAGGACAACAGGACACTAAATAACCACTGTAATTATTAGTCATTGGGCTACACCGTGAGCACCTTAATTACATAGTTTTGGTTGTAAATATTTTTATCCTCACCAATTTTCCAAATACCTGGCAAATAGTCAATACCCAATAAGTGTTTCTTTAACTGAAATGAAGTTGAATTTTTCATTATTATTATAAAAATGATAAATCTATTTGGAAAAAAACATTTGACCATGAGTTGGCAGAAGGACACCCAAAAAATTGAATACAAGGCAGTGGTTGTATGGAATCAGAACATTGTATGGTATCAGACTACTATATTTACTGGCATGAAGTGATCCATGGCATATGATATGCATAAAGCAGGTTGTAAAACAAATGTTTATTATTTCATTCCATTTTTTGTAAAAATAAATAACTAACTACATACACGTATGTTTGCATGCAAAGAAAAATGTCTCAAGTTAATAAGTTAGGGGTGGTGGTGATTATGGTTGATTTTTATTTTATTCTTTGAGCCATTTTGTAGTTTTAGAGTGTGCCTGTGTATGTGCACACTCGTGTGTGTGTGTGTGTGTGTGTATTTTTGTTTTGCTTTTCTTTATTCTGTTTTCTGCCTATGGGCATGTATTATTTTTATAATTTTTTGAAAACGATTTCAGTTTGTCCAAAAAGTTACACACTATTAAGCATTATTGTACCACTTTTCATGCCTTTCCCTTTCTAATTTGAGCAAAAGTTGATGCACTTTTCAACATCATGTAAAACTTCAAACTCATAAGCTTTTATTCTTTTTTCAGAAATAAAACTACTTTTAGGTGCTACAGAAGTCAAAAAGAAAGGCTCATAGGCAGAGCACTTCAAAAAGTCCTCAACTGATTCATATTTCAGCCGCCTCAATACCAGATTTCAATGAAGCACATGAATCAGGACAACTTGACATTAACATCAGTCAAATAGAGATGTCAAAAACATAGGGTGCAATTAGGAGCTGAGAAATAACAAAGTGATGGGAAAGCATCAAATCACAGCAGAGATCATAATAGCACTTGACACTAGAACCTAATGAAGCTGATTGAAGTATTCAACAGCTTTTCTTTCGGGAATGAATGGTTGGGGTGGGGAAGGACCTTCTTGGGCAGTGGAAAGATAGAATCACTGCCAGAATATCCTCAAAGGGAGTGTCTTCGTTTGCCAAAAGCTGCCAATGCAAAGTACCAGAAATAGGTTGACTTTTAAAATGGGGAATTAATTAGGGTAAAAGCTTACAGCTCTTAGACTGTGAAATGTCCAAATCAAAGCACCATCAGAGGTGCTTTCTCACCAAAGTTGGCTACTGGTGATCCTGGCATCCTGCCACATGGTGAGGCAAGATGGCGGCCAGTCTCTGAGTAGGTCCCTGCCTTCCCCTCAAGGCTCACCAGCTCTAAGAGTTCAGCTGTGGGCAATCAGGCATATGGCTTGTCTCTTTCTGGGTCTCCTTTCTCAGCCTCAGCTGCTCTGCTTTCTCCCTGAGCCCAGCTGTCAGTGGTCAGGCATATGGCTTATCTCTTCAGCTTTGAACTGCTCCATGGGCCCAGCCTCTTGGGGACTTCATGCCTTAGCTTCTGCTACTAGCAGTCCTTGAGTCCTCTCTCTCACATGGCCAGGTCAAAACAGCAGAACTCCCTTTTATCTGTGTTTTATTTCTCTCTGTGTCTCCATTTATGTATGGCTGCAGTAAGAGTGCAGAGACCCAACCGGAGGCAGGCCTCCCTGATGTAGCCCAATCAAAAGCAATCTAATCAAGTGATCTAATCAAGGAGCCTTAACGGAATCTAATGCAATTAAATGGGTTAGTTCAAAAACATAATCTTTTTTTTTTTTTGATTCACCAAATTCAAACAACATAGGCTTGTGCTTTGCAGTGTCAGGTTAATCCTTAAGCAGGCACTAAGATCGGATTTTACATCTAGAACTGGGAGATAAGGTCAGTTCTTCAGCATTCGTTGTAATGGAAAGCCTCAGAGACCTTGGAAGCTTCTCTCCCATGGTCTCAATGTTTTTCTTTGTCTGATGTTATATGTGGATAAAGAAAGAATTATTTCCAGGTATAAGGGATACAGGCAGACACTGTCATGGAGATTGCCTTGTATCCTTTCCATAGGAAAAATAATGACAAAGAACTGGTAGAAGAAAGAACAGCAAAACTGTGTTGGGATCAGTTCTCACTTGTAACCATTGGCTGGCATAAGCTGGGGATTCAGAAATTATTCACATTGTTATATATGACTTAGTTATCCAATCTCTAGCTTGTTTTTTTTTTGTCTGAAAGATCTAAAGGCAACATGACATTTCACCTAAAAATACTTCAGTATGCATCTCCTAAAAATAAAAGTATCTTCTTATATTATAAACACATGACCATTATCATACTTTTTAAAGTAAGAAATCCTAATGTGATATAATGTTTGTCCCTATGAAAATTTCCTCAATTTTTTGTTTAAATAAAAACAACTTTTAAAGCTGGTATTTTTTAACCAGTTCCAAACAAGTTTCTCACTGTGCATTTGATTATAGTTCTTGAGTTATTTTAATCTAGAAACCCCTCTCCTGTCTTTTAACATTACATGAAATTAACGTTCTAATGAGTCACAGAAATGTTACATATTTTGGATTTTTCTCATTGTTTCTTCCTCTTTCTCTCATTGTTTTTTCTCTTTATAATTACCAAGTAATCTGCAGCCCTATATATTGGTCCTATGCAATTATTCTTCTTCAATGAATATTGCATTCATTGATGATTAGCTCTTGAATTAATTATTTATTAAGCATTGCAAAGAGTGATTTTTCTAATTTTGTCATTCTTTCTACATTTAGTGGATGATAATCTTTGGAATTGAAGAATACAACCAAATTCAGATACTCTGTAATACAGCATTCAAAATGTTCAGAATATAGTTCAAAATTAGCTGGCATAAAAAGATATAAGTCAGAAAATGATCCATACTAAAGAGAATAGGAAATCAATGGAACCTTGAAATTATCCAGATGCTAGAATTACCAGACAAGAGTTTTAAAGCAGCTAATATAATTACTTCTGATGAACAAATAGGAAATCTCAGCAAATTAGAAGAAACTATTAAAAATAGACTATTTAAGAGGATCGGAGAAAAATAAATTTGAAAGATTTCTAATTCCTGATTTCAAAATTTATTGCAAAGTTATAATAATCAAGAGAGTAGGGTCCTGGCATAATAATAGACATATAGATTAATGGAGCATAATTGAGAGTCCAGAAATAAACTCTTACTTCTATGGTCAAGTGATATTCAACAAAGGTGCCAAATAAATTCAATGAGGAAAGGATAGTCTTTTCAATGAGTGATGCTGAAATGACTGGATTTCCACATGCAAGAAAACATATTTCAGAATCTCTCCTAGTGCATTATATAAAAATTAATTCATAATGGATCATGGACATAAATGTAAGAGCTAAAATTCATAAAAGGAATGTAGGAGTACATCTTTGTGAACTTGGGGTAGGCAAAATGTCTTGGAAGCAACACAAAACACACAAGCATTAAATGAAAAAATAAAGAAAAAATGATAAATTAGACTTCATCAAAATTTTAAATTTTAAAAGGTACAATTATGAAAGATAACATAAGCTACAGTCTGGAGGAAAATATTTGCAAATTATATGTTTCCAACACATAAAAAGAATTCTTACAACTCAATAATAGACTAATAATCCAATTTTAAAATGGGCAAGATTGGAATATACATATATCATTATCATCTCATGGCCAATAAGCACATGAAAAGATGCTCAACATCATTAGTTATTTAGGTAAATGCAAGTTAAAACCACAATGAAATACAACTTCATATCCACAAGAATGGTTGAAATAAAAAAGACATAAAATAGCAAGTCTTTGAGAGTATGTGAAGAAACAAGAACCCTCATAAATGGCTGGCAGGAATACAAAATGGTATAGTCACTATGTAAAACAGTTTGACAGATTCTTAGTCTGTTAAAGAGAGCTTAACAATATGACTCAACAGTGGGACATATGGGTACCCCTAAAATTTTTGTGTAACATTTATGTAATCAATGTATCCTAAAAAAAATTAATTAAAGATTAAAAATAAACAAATAAAAACCTAATTGCATATTTAAAAAAAACAATATGACTCAGCGATTCTACTCCTAAGTATCTACCTAAGAGAAATAAAGACATGTCCACACAAAGACTCATATGTGAATGTTCACAACAGTATTATTCATAATAGCCAAAAAGTATAAACTACCTAAATGTCTATCAAATTGTGATAAAGAAAATGTGGTCTATACATATAATGGGATCTTATACAGCAATGAAAAGGAAAAAAATCCTGATACATGGTATAACATGAATTAACTTCAAAAACATTATGTTAAAGAAGCCAGACACAAAAGAGCATGTATTATATGATTCCATTTATAAGAAACATGCAGAATATGCAAATCTATAGAGACAGAAAGATTAGTGCCTGTCTGGGACTGGGGGTGGGAACAGAGAGTGCCTGCAAATGAACACGAGGCATCTTTTATGGATGATTAAAATGTTTTAAAATTAAATTATGGTAATGGTTACTCAACTCTATAAACTTAAAAGTCATTAGATTATAGCCTTAAAATGAGTGAATTGAATTGCATGCAAATTATATCTCAATAAATTTGATTAAAAATGGAAATTCTAGAACTGAAAACAACAATAAAAAATTAAAGTATTGGAGATGACAGAAGTATCAGTGGACTTGGAGATAGATCAATAGAAATAATCAAAGAAAAAAGCTAGGAAAAAAGAGCCTCAGTAATCCATAGGACAGTATCAGTAGCTATACATGGATTCCCAGAAGTAGAAGAAAGAAAAAATAGGGAAACATATTTGAAAAAAAAATAGCCATAATTCTCAAGATATGGTGAAAGACATGAAGTTACAGAATCAAGAAACTGAGTAAATCCCGAGAAGACTAGATGCATAAATACAGAAATAAAACATTTTTAAAATGCACCCTAGGCACATCATAGTCAAACTGCTGAAAAACAGTTTGAGAAAAACTTGAAAGAAGCAAGAGATAAAGAACACATTTTATACAGAAGAACAACAACAATGATCATCTACTTCTCATTAGAGAAAAGGAGGCCAGAACACAGTGGAAGGGTACTCTCAAGTGCTGAGGAAGGGGGAGGAGTGAAAGGGAGCACTTCCAATCCAAAATTTATGTGCAGCAAACATATCCTTCATGAATGAAGGAAATATAAAAACATCAGATAAACTAGAAAGAAGAGAATTAATCACCAGCAGACCTGCACTACAAATAAATGCATAAGAATATTGCCTAGGTTGAAGAGAAATGAAGGAAAATTACATTTTCAGGAAAAATTAAGAACACTGGAAATAATAAACATATGGGTAATTTGGATTCAAAATCTTCAATCAACTTCCAATAGCTTCTGATAGCAACTCGAAATACTGCAGTAACTTAATTCAATTCAATTCTGACTAACTACCCAGAGTGTGGCAGTTTGATATTATTTATGAATTCCCAAAAGAACTATTGATTATGTATGTAAATGGTCCATTCCTCTGATGTGATAACCCTTTGATTGTATTAGATTCAGCTGAGAATTCTGGTTAAATTATGTTACGATTATGGCTTTGATTCAACCACATCATTACTGTGCAACTCAGCGTCAAGTCCCAGCCCCCTTTGACTGATAAAACAGACTCTCACATGGAAGTAGATACACAGAAGCAGATATGCAGGAAGAGAGAGTGCTCCACAGACATGCCTTGAGAAAGAGAGATGAGCCTGACAGTCTACAGCAGACCTTGTGGAAAGAACAGAGCAGCTGAGCCTGGAAAGAAACAAGCCCTGGGGAGAGTGATGAGTCTTATTCCAACCTACAGCTGAGATTGGAAGAAGCTGGGGCCACAGAGCCTTAAGAACAAGGAGGAAGAGTGAACCCTTGCAGACATCATCCGCCATCTTGCATCAATATGTGACAACAGACTTTGGTTGAGAAAGTACCTCTTATGGTACCTTGAGTTGGACTCTTTAGGGCCTGATAACTGTAAGCTTCTACCCCAAATAAATAACCTTTATAAAAGCAAACAGAGTTCTGGTATTTTGCATCAGCACCTCTTTGACTGACTAATACACAGAGTTGGGGCAGACTTCAGAGGTTAAGAGCCATCCTCTATAAGACTGCCCTTCAGGCATCACTTGCAAACTTGGGAACCCAGGCAACCCGCACTTCTGACCAACTGGCTACAATTTGGGGGTTCCCACCACCCCTTGGGTTTAATGATTATCTAGAATGACCCACAGAACTCACTGAAATTGATATAGGTATAAGTGGAGATTTATTATGAAAAAAGGATACAAGTAAAAAGAAGACAAAAGAGACATAAAAGGTGAGGTCTGGAAAGTTCTCAAATGAAATCTTCTGTGCCCTCTCCATGTTGCGTCAGAACACATCATCTTTCTGGACAGGAATACTATGAAAAATCATGGGCACTCATTGGAGTTTCAAATATTCTTAATTTATATGGGGTTTCATTACATAGGCATGATTGGTGGAATCAATACCGATGAAGTTGCACTCAATCTGCAGCTTACACCCCTCCCAGAGTTTGGGGAGGACGGGCTGATATGACATGACCTTTCTGGTGGCCAGCTAGCAACCAAAGACTACAGATGTGTCTGGCCCCATTCCACTGCCAAATCTTTAGAATATCAACTATCAGATATGTTTCTGAGTCCACCATGCATTTAACAAAGACACTCCTATCATGGGAAATTATAAAGAGGTAGAGGTTACCACCCCAGGAACTGGAACAAAGATCAGCCAAGTTTTTCACTGTGCTACATGGGTAAATATTAATGATATATTTTCCTCTTATTAATCTTAAAATTTTGCTTAGAGCAAAAGATATAATGTTGAACTGTGGTGTTTATAATATTCATAAATGTAAAAAGCATGACAAATATATTAGAAACAATGATGGTGAGGATAAATGGACTTATATGTTCCAAAATTCTTCCCATTGACATGAAGTAGAAAAATATTAATGCTAAAAAACACAGTGTAAGTTTATAAGGAAATGCTTATTGTAATATCTAGAGCAAACACTAAAAATTAATGCAGAGGTATAGTGTTATAAAAGTCTAAAAAATAAATTAAAATTCTAATAGATTTTTAGATTCTAGTATATTCTAATGAATCTAAAATTTATTTAACCCCAAAATATCAAGAAAGGAAGAAAAGTACAAAAAACAGAAAACAAATAGTAAAGTGGTAAACATAAATCCAAACATATTAGTAATTATATTAAATGTTAATGGGCTAAAAACTCCAATTAAAGGGCAGCATTAAACAGTAGAAAAGCAAAACCCCACTACACACTTTCAACAACAGAAACAATTTAAATATAAAAACACAAATAAGTTGATAGTAAAAGGGTGAAAAACATATAGGGGCATGCCAAGGACATATTATTGAGTCTGAGGAGAATGCTATGGACATATTATGAGTAAAGAAGACTTCAAGACAAAGAATTTTATCAAAGATAAATGAGATATTCCAAAATGATAAAAGAATCAAATCATCAAGAATACTTAAAAATCAGAAGCGTATGTCTAATTATAGAGCTTCAAAATACACGAAGTAAAATTTGACAGAATTAAAAGGGAGAAATAGATAAATCAACAATCATGGGTAGTGATTTAAACACGAACTTCCAAGGTAATTGACAGAACAATGAGGCAAAAAAAGTCAGGAATGACATAAGAGGAATTGAAAAACAGTGTCAGTCATAACGACTTGATTATTTTTAGAACAACACATCCAATAATTTCACACTACACTTTACAAGTGAGCATGAACTTTCACTAAGATACACCATATGCTAGGCAACTAATCAAATTTTAATAAATTTCGAAATCCTTAGCTACAATGGGATTAAATTAGAAATCACTAACAATAAACTATCTAGAAAAAGTCCAACATGCTTTTAAATAACGAGTCATATCCCATTAAAATTTTCTTTGTGATTCTTTAAACAGCTTATTAGTTGCCTTAATCTATTCTTCTACTTATTTGCTTACTAGTTCAACTCAGCTGTTACCCTTTTCCTGAGGATGTTCTGGCATACTTCCAGCTTTTAATCCTTATCTTCAAAAACATGAATTCCTTCACAGACCCTCTCTTACAGAACTTCACTTTTTGTATATTATTCCTTGGTGTATTTTTCTGATACACTAGAGTGTGACTTTCATGTTTTTTAAGTTGTTTTTGCATTCCCAGTTCTCCGTGCAGAGTAGGCTCTTGATCAGTTTGTTTAGAAGAAAAATAATGAAGAAGAAAGGGAAGGAGGGAAGGAGGAAGGGAGGAAGGAGAGAAGGAAGGGAGGAAAAGAAAATATGTTTTACCTCAAATAGTCATGCTTTAAAAACTATAATTATATAACTCTAAGCCTAAAAGATAAATGTTTTATATTTTTCCCTTAATCTAGAGTGTGATTTGAGGTATATTTTCCAAAAGTTAAAAAAAAAAAAAAAAACATCCTTTCTGGTGTGAGAAGAGTAGAGCCTAAAGAGAATCTACTTATAACAGATCCAGCTTTTTTAGAACATATTCCCTCACACCAATACTTACATAATTTCACAGCAACATTTTAGAAGTAATTTTCAGAGCATCTAAGTGTGAGATATCCACACTGATTTCAATTATTCGAGGATTAACTGGTACATATAATATTAATTTATTCCTTCAAATCTAGATGTAGCTTCTTGAAGGAAAAAGAAGTATTTGCAGTCTATCAAGAGAATAAGGAGCCTACAGAAGACTAGAACAGGGAATTTATTTTTTAACTACTTACACTCCAAGTATGATTTCACCAATTTAAATGCTAACATTGGCATTGGTTTGCTGAGATATTCTCCCTCCAAAATGTGGACTGGGAAGATTACATCCTTGTGAGACATTTCTTCTATACTTGCTTTCTGTATTTTAAAGGCATTTACCTGTTTATGGACAATCATGCACAATTGCCACAATGATTTAAAAAACCTGTGTGTTTGTTCTAGGGGGAATTATAGTTACATCTCTAGTCAAGGTAACATATTATTGATTGTTTAACAATCAGCCTTTATTTGCTTCCACCCTTCACAGGGTGCTTTTGGACTTTGTTGAAAAAAATTATTTGTACCTTAAAATCTACTATAGTTAGATATCAACTCTGTTGACACAGGATTTTTTCCATGCAACACACAACTAGAATTCAACAACTCAATGGACAAATATCTGTTGAGAGTGTTCTATAGCATTCTGCCGGGCACTGGGGTTCTAACTCTGAAATTAGACTCTGATTTAGGCAGGGAGTGGTAAGAGGGAGTAGCAGTAAGTACACATCCATGGCAACATAATAGGGTAAGGGCTGTGACAGGGGACGTACTGAGTGTTAGAGCTGCTAAGAGAAGTTTTCTTAGGAAAGTAGCACCTCAACTGTGACCCAAATCATGATAGGAATGACCCAGCCAACCATTAGCAAAATTTCTCTTGTAAATTTACTTTCCTGCTTTCTGAGATGACTATTTCACTGCTGCTCTCTTAGGAAATGTCCACCATCCCCTACACCTCTCACTGTTGACTGATGGCTTTTCTTCATACCTTATAGAGGAAGAGAAACAAATAATTAGGACATCACTTCTCATCCCCAATCCCACCAACCTACCTGCACCAGCAGCCACACAGTCTGCCCTAAACCTGTGATCAGAACCCTTCCCCTCACACCTTCACAAGGACTTTATT
>PVKH010006822.1:0-20713 GCA_004027955.1 Chaetophractus vellerosus | reverse complement strand
TATACCCTCCCCCCCATGCACGCACCCGGATTGATGTGTTAGCATAATCAGATGGAAATGCTTCTGTTGATGAGTAACACAAGAGCTCCTCTCATCTTGCTTCACCAAACACATAAACCCACACTTTCCGACCCTTTCTCTTTTTTTCCACATTTATCTCTGAATTGCTTTTAATCTCCAGAGATGGGATGGCCACCTGCCTTTCAAACATATTGCAAAAACAGCAGTGTCTATAGTTCATTTTTGCCAGTCAGTTATTTTATTGAAGAAAACATGTACCAAAGGATAGCAGGGTCACCAGCTGATGAGAAGCTTTATTATGTATATAGCTTTGTGCTTTTGGTCAGGAGTCAGCAGAATTATGCTATGACTGTAATATCAAACTGTTTCCATCAGGCCGAGAGCTATAACACTGAAATGGTACCTTATGGAGTGAATTGTGTGTTTGCTACTGAATTATATTTTTTTACAAAGGGAATTAAATAGAATTTATAGGATATGAAATAAACTTCTTTTGTAGTAGAGAAATATAATGTGTTTTGTTCTGGGTATAGCAGGGCTTCTAACTGATCACCAAGCTCATTTCCTTTTCTTGGCACAAAATTAGATTATGTTTCCCAGACTCCCTTGCAGTTAGTTATGACCAAATTATGAATTTTAGCCAGTGGAATGTGAGTAGAACGGATGTGAGCTACTTCCAGGCTTGGCCCACAAAAACCTCCCATGTGTAGAAATCACATAATGAAGGTGGCAGAAATGCAAGATAGAAGAGAAGGTCCATTGAGAAGATAGCCAGCCTATAGAGAACAGCTGATTTGGAAGTCCCATTAGCAAGAAATAAACAGTCCCACACAGTTCTATAGGAGAGGTCTACCAATACTTAAAGAATTAATGTCTATCTTATACAATCTACTCCTAGGAATATACAAGAAGCAAAATTCAAGGAAATAATTGTTATCTTATAAACTTATTCCAGAAAATAAAGAGGAAAACACACCCAATTCATTTTATGAGGTTGTTAAAATGTGATATTAAATATATACAAGGATTGTATGAGAAAAGTAATTTCACTTATGAACAGATAAAAATTTTAATTATAATATTAAACCCATCAAGTTAAATCCAGCAATATATATAAAATATTATGACTAAGTAAAATTCTTTATTCCAGGACTGGAGAGATAATTTAATAATTTATCAATTTAATACTCTACAGAAAAAGATTAAGGGAGAATTATATACGATAGTGTCAATAGATTTAGAGAAACCATTATGTAAGAAAAAATAGTCTGTAACAAGAAAAAAAAATTGCAAACTACTGATAGAAAAGCTCTTCATAATATAAACAAAAGGATCTATCAAAATCCACAATGATCCTTATCAGAATAGAACATAAGCTGAGGAGCATAAGTATTGGGAATAAAGCTCCAAAGCAGTCATTGTTCATAGATAATATAATTATCTTTGTGACATATTTAAGAAAAATTATGTATTAGCAGAACTGGTAAGAGTTGGCTAGATGAAAGAAAAGATGTTAGTTCTTCTCAAAGTAAATCTGTAATTTTATGCAAATATGGCAGAAATCCCATCTGCATTTACAAAGCTCATGAAGATCAACCTAATATTAATATTGAAGAATAAAGGACGAATTGTAGCCAAAACAACCCTGAAGAATAAAAATAAAGAGAGGAACTTATTCTATTGTATTCTCAAGGTTTACTATAAAGTTCTGGTAGAAAAATACAGCACATACTGAATATGATATACATAAAAATCACCCATTCACAGAAATCAAATATACACAGGTTTTGAATGTGATCAGGTGTATTGCAGACCAGAGAAGAAGGCCTTATGAATTGATCAACAGTAATAGGACAATTGGAGACCCTGAGGAAAAATGATAAAAGTGATTTCTTACCTCACATAATGCACATAAGTAAGGTACACATAGATTAAAAGTCTAAATATAAACTCCAACATTTTTTAAGATTTAAAAAATAAAATAACTGTGATATTGAAGTTGAAAAAGAATGACATAAAAAATCAAAGCATAAATTTAAAAATTGATCAGTGTGACTATATTAAAATTAAACACAGATATACTCATGCATATATGAGGCACCATAAGCAAATTTAAGTGAAGCCAAAAATTTGTAGAAAGTATTTACATAAATGTAAACCAAAACAATTAGTAACCTGAATCTCTGAAGAACTTCAACAAATGAATTAAAAAAAAAAAAAAAGAGTAGGCTAAAAGAAAAATGGACCAAGGACCTGAACAGTAAATTCACGAAAGAAGAAATTTTAATGGCCAATTACTTGAAAAGATGTGGAATCTCACCTTAGTTAAAATTAAAATGACAAAATTCCAAATCCATAATATTGGTAAAATTTTATGAATTAGATAATGGCATTGATGAGGATGCCAGAAAATGAAATCATATACTGCTGAAACAACTTAGACCTGAGAACAGTTTGAAAACGGCAAGTAAAACTGAAGATACACATAAATCTCAACAATTTCGTTTCCAACTATTTACACACCACAGAGCCTTGATACTTTAAAGTATGGTTCCTCATCACCAAAGAACTTGTTACAAAAGCAGTATCTCAGGCACAGGAAGATCTACTAAATCAAATCTACAGTTTAACAAGATCTCCAGGTAATTTGCATCCATAATAAATTTTAAGAAACACTGCCCTAGATTAGGGTAGCATTTCTCAATACTGGAAGCACACTAGGATCACCTGAGCTTCTTTTTAAATATTCCAATGCAAGGACCCTACTTCAGACAAATCGAATAGCCACCTATATATTCAAAAGCTTCCCAGATATTTCGCTGTGAATCCACGGTTAAGAACTTCTGTGATGGAGAAAATATCACATATGCACAAGGTGGTATATCAAAGATTGTGGCTTTATAAACTGTTATGCAATGAAATCCTCAATTGGAGAGAAATGAATTAACTAGGTCTTTGTGAATAAGTATTGACTATTCTTTGAAAGAAAAAAGTGTTGATTGCAAAAAGCCATTTGAAAAAGAATCATGCAGTATGAAAGCACAATACCACTCATGGAAATATTCAAAATACAGACAACTATTCTGAAATTTTTATCATTACATATATGTTTAATCAAATGTAAAAACATGCATAGGAAGAATACATACTTAGAGTAAATAAGGTTGGAGATTATGGAAGGGGAATAGAAGTGGCATAGATTTAGCTTTATCTATGTTTTCTTTTGTATAAGTTAACTGAAGCAAATGTTTAAATTTGTGTATAGGTACATGGTGACTGTAATGTTGTTTTAATAGTTATCTGTATTTTTGAAATGGCATAAAATTTTAAGGATTAAATAACATCTAATTAAAAGTCTCCCCGTTTCATTTGGTTATTGTGAACCTGTAAATGAGACAACCTGAAATCTGAATGAAGTAACGGCCTTGTAAAGTTAAGTGCTAAACAGATATTAGCGTTTTTAGTAAAAAAAATTGTAATAATAGACATGGAAGCAAAAATCACAAATATTAGTGTGATTCTAATAGAAATGAAATCCTTATAAAATAAATAAAAAACATTCATCATTTTCTGGTCTCATAAGCACAGCTCTCTCTCTAATGATGCCTTTCCCCTTTATGTTTTTCCCATCTTTCTGTGTATTTTCAATCTGTCCTTCCTTCTTGTCCTTTTCCTTTCCTTATCCATTCTTTGTTCTCTTTTCTTCTTTTTATAATCTTTTGCTTATTGCTTTTCTATATGAGTCTTTCATTTCTGCTTCCTCTCTTTTCATTTGCTTTTTTCCTGTTTCTCTCAACCCTACTGGGGGTATGACATGCAGTAATTACACAAGCACATTATTGTGATTTAATAAAGAATTTCTACATATCAAACGTTAAATGCCTTTGGCCCAATGCAATGACTGATGTCATGGTAAAATTGAATTCTTTAAAACAAACTTAAAACAAACAAAATAACCACCACCAACAAACTACAACATCAATTTAAAAATCCAATACTTTTATTGGGTTAATTTCCAATAAGATCTACAGTCTGTGTCACCAAAAATCAGGCTAATAGATTGAGACAAAAGGGGAATTACAAGATATACTTTCGTAAAAGTATTTGGAAACTAGAAGTTCACATCCCTTAGGAAGGGGGTAGTGTTTTGTTTAATGGTACACTGTGAGAAAAAAAAAAAGGCAGCCGTAATTTAGACCAGCATGGCCTTTGGGAATCATTGCCAAAGTCAGTCAGTCCCAGAGAAATGGTGTGTTTCTGTATGCACACTTAGGTCTCAAGTTATGCCACCCTTTTGGTCATTAAAATCCTACAGTCTATCTTTTGCAGCAGTGTTTAATTTCTAGACCGCATATTATTATATTTTTAAATTCTAATTGTTAACCATTCAGCTGCCCTAAATTCCCATCCAACTCCCCACCACCCCATCACTACACATGCAAGTAATTTTCCTTCCAAACCTATGTAGGCCTTCTCTGTCTACCCTCACCTTCATCTCTCAGGAGGCATTGCCGTGTTTCAGCCTCGTGCTAAATGAGTCCTATTATTTAGGCATCCTCTTGGGAAGTGAGCAGGGTACTTTCGAGAAGGTGCTCTCTCAATATACTGCATTATCATCAACTAGTTGTTTTTTTACTTCTTAGTTTTATAGGTAGTGATAGATAAAGTTATTGCTCTTTTTCAACCCATCCAGGAAAAGATTTTGATTTTGTGCCTTTTCACCTTGTTCAAATAATCCAGAAAATGGAGTGAGGTTAAAAAACAGAAGAAAGGTTCCAACAATTTGGACACAGCCTAACCTGTGGTGGCCACGTTGCATTTTTGAACACAGTGAAGAATGGCAAATAATTAGGCAGAAGAGTTTTTCAAAATGAATTCCTGAGTAAAAAATACTTTATTGCTTTTATCTGTCTGAAAGATGGTAACTACCTATCATGCACTAGATGCTGTGCTCTCTTAGAGTAGGGGCTACAGTGAGACAGATGGCATGCTTCCTTGTGCAATCTCCTTAGAAACCAGGGCCCATGCAAGTAAAAAGAGATGTTGCAAAAGGAGGAATCAAACTGCTCAATATCAAATAAGGGAAATACAAATTCTGGAAGCGTTGAGAGGAGCACTTTTCCCTGCAGGGAAGAAGTTTTCAAGGTAGTCAATTTTATGTAGGGGGCTTATATGGATTATTAGGGCCTTAAGGGTAGGGACTATGGACTGGTCATTTTTACAACAGACACTTATAAATTAGACATTATTAAATCAGTAAAGAGGAGAGGAAGAGGCCTTCAGACAAACCAGAATTCCTTGCAAAAATACAGAGAGGAATACTAGAGAGAGAAGGAAATAATTTTCATTGAATACATAATAGGTATGACGCACTGTGTTGGATCTGTCATATGCATTACCTCATTTTTGTTCTCATAGTCATACTACGAATTAGGAATTATTAACCTAGTTCTAAGAAAAGACAAATCTGAGACAAAACAGTGGCAAAGCTGGGTGTTTTAGTTTTCTGGGCTGCTCCAGGAAATACCATGGAATGAGTCTGGTTAAACAATGGGAATTTATTAGTTCACAGTTTGAGGCTGGGAAAAAATCCAGATTAAGGTGACATCAAGGAGATACTTTCTTCCCTGCGATTGTGGCATTCTGGGGCTGGCTGGCTGCTGGCCACCGTTGGTGCTTAGCTTGTCACATTGCAAGGCACATGGTGCTGTGGCCTGGTTTCTCCCTTCTCTTCCAGTTTCATTGATGTTATCTCCTTGCTTCCTGTGGTTTTCCCTCTGAATTTTCCTCTGCTTACAAAGGACTCCAGAATAAGGATTAATCCATCCTGATTGAGGTGGGTCATACCTTAACTGAAAAAATCTCATCAAAAGGTCCTACTTACAATGGGTTCACACTCACAGGAATGGATTAAATTTAAGAACACGTTTTTCTGGGGTACCTACAGCTTCAAACCGATATTGGGTTTCACCCCAAAGTCTTTTTTTTTTTTTGGAGTTCACTCATTTTATTTAAAGGAGAAATTAGACAATCCCACATTTAGTACAGGTATAGAATTCCTCACATATGATTTCTCTGATTAGCTTATGATTTAGAGTAGATGAGGCCTCTCCAATTCCATTATATTTACATTTTATATTGTCACCCCAAAGTCTTTTACAAAAGTCTGTGTTTGTTACACTAAAACATGCGACCTGCTACATAGGGTCTAGTCTTGTTAGTCTTGGCAATAAGATTCAAAATGTAAATTCCCATATGTAAACTAAGGCCACAGACCCTGGAGTTAGGCTGCCTTGGAACACAGCGGCTTACTATCTGTTTGACATTGAATAAATAACAAATTTTGTGATCCTAGGTTTCCTCCAGGCAAAATTAGAATAATTATAGGACCTGACTCATAGTGTTTTTGTGAGAACATATGAGATGAAATAGATAAAAACTAGAACACTAACTGGCACATATTATATATTTGATAAACGTTAGATTTATAGAACTAGCATTAAATTTTCTTATGTTTAATAGCCTCAACAGTCTTCTTCTCTTTTCCTTTGGAATTTCAAAATGGTTTAGGGCTATGTATATATTTCTCTTAATTTATTTAGTTGGTTTTACTTCCTTCTAAATAATACTCTCTTGACACTGACTTGTCTTATATGATTAGGTGGACTGTACCATAAACACAGCCACATATTTTGTTTTTGCACTGATCATCTTTATTGAGATATTTATCTTTCAAAAAATAGGGCTTATTTTGTTTAAATTGAATCACTATGGTATCTAGTTAGAGAATGAGTGAAAGCATAAAATCTCTATGCTTTTTTCATTAGGTCAAGACCATCATTCCATGTCATAAAAAATGATGTAAAAGTATCTTTAACAGAAATTGATGTGTGTCATTTGCTCAGCCCACACAGAGAGCAAAACCTTTTCAGTCTCTCTGACCCAGGCATTCTCTCTTATATAAAGCAAACAGAGCACAGCTGGATGAGAACAGGAGCTGTAGAGAAGCCAGGCCCCCCTACAGCTATGAATAGCTTTTTGATATTGCCACTAACTCCAGTTCATTTGGAGGGTAGGACTAGAATCCGTGGAGCACAAAGTCCCCACATTTAGCCCAAAGGTAAACAGCAACATCACCACCAACAAAAAGAAATGCCAGAAGAATTTACTCTTAAAGATAAAACTTCATGGTGAGGAACCATCTTAAATGAGATATAAAAGACGGGTAGGATAAATATAAATAAATGAACTCCAACTAACGAGTAGGAAAAGAAAGATTATAAAAAGGAAAGGTTACAAAGAAAGCTAAGACACAGAATAGAAAATATAAAATAAATTAATATACAATAGAAGAATAGAATAAGCAAGAACTGATATTGATTACATAATCACTATGTGCCAGACATCATTGTAAGCAGCACTTATACATATAAAATAATATCTTCAAAATATTTCTGTGAGAATTTATTATTCCATTTTGCTGATGGGGAAACTGAGGCAAATTCATTAACTTGCTCAAGTTAAATAGCTGTTAACTGGGGTCTAGGATTTAAACTGAACTGATCTGACTCCAAAGCCTGAATCTTTATTTCCCGGGCTATATGGGAAAAACAGACAACAGAAACTTATAAATAAAACAAAATACTGAAGAGAAGCATACTGCATAGAGAAATCTTAGCAGCTCACAGACCTAGGGGAGGGTGTTGGTACACTGTCCTTATAAACCCTTCTGTAATTTTGTGAGTGTGCCCATAAATGCATTTACACACAGGGCTGTAAGCACGGTTTATGTAACTAGCTGCAGCTACTACATTAAGATATTTACCACTCTGTACTGTTTCATTTATATCTTTGCTTGCCTATCTTATTAGACTGTGAGCTCTTGAGAACAGGAAAAAAAAAGATATTTTACTGGTCTATATTTTCCCTCCCAATCATTGGTGCAATGTTTGATATATTTCAAGTGCTCAAATATTCCAGTTTGCTCCTCTCCCCGTCACTTTTCCTTCTCCCTAAAACACACCATTTATATCCTCACATTACACTTTCAATCAAAATTATTTTCTCTTTCCACATGTAAGTCTCTGTGCCCTCATGCGTTGCCTTCTCCCTTGTTAACAGAGATGACTCTCTGCTCCTATACAGGTCCTGCCCTCTACTCAAGCACCAAGCCTATCCCTTCAATTAATCAAAGGCATCACTGCATCAGTTATCCCTCTGTATCTTACATCATCCATTGTCTCACCTTTATTCAGCATTCCCATATGGTGTGTTTTGATTTCCCTAAATTTAAAACAACAACAACAAAAAATCTGAGTCTTCTTCTCCCTTCAAATATCCAAATATTACTTCATTTTTAAGAGCAAAATTCCTCAAAACAGTGTCTCTACTAACTGCCAATTAATGCTATACCATTCTCTCTTGTTTTCTCTCAATTTAGACTCTCACCACCCCTACTCCTCTGCACCTATCTACTCTCCCACTACTTCACAATGACCCACATGGTACTCAATCCAGTGGCTAATTCTCAGTCCTCATTTTACCAGAGCGAATTACTCAATATTTGACATGGTTGATCACTTGCTTCCCTCTGAAATATCTTCTTCACTTTGCTTCCAGAATAACACACTCTCCTGGTTTTCTACTAACCCTCACTGGCTTCTTCTTCTTCTTAGTCAGCTTTGCTTTTATTTTTCATCTCACTGGAATCTTGGTCTTAGAATGTCTCAAGGATGGATCCTTGGACTTCTTCTTTATCTACATCACTCCCTTAGTGATCCTATCAAATTTAATGGCTTTAAATATAAAGTAAAAAACAGACAATTCTCAGGCTTAACCTTCTGGCCTAGATCTCTTTCCTGAATTGTAGACATAGGTATAGAACTTCCTGCTCAGCAACTCTACTTAAGTGTCTGATATTACTTCAACCTTAACACATCTGTATTAGTCAGCCAAAGGGGTGCTGATGCAAAGTACAGAAATCTGTTGGCTTTTATAAAGGGTATTTATTTGGTGTAGAAGCTTACAGTTACCAGGCCATAAAGCGTAAGTTACTTCTCTCACCAAAGTCTGTTGCCATATGTTGGAGCAAGGTGGCTGCTGTCTGCAAGGGTTGGGCCTTTCTCTTCGTCTTTAGACTCCATGGTCCCAGTTTCTTCCAAACTCAGCCCTAGGCTGGGATAAGTCTCCTCTCTCTCCCCGGGCTCATTTTTCTCCAGGCTCAGCTGCTCTGCCCTCTCTACAAGGCCACCTGTAAACTATCAGGATAACAGCTCATGTTTCTTCCCTTGGCCTCTGCCGTGCCTAGTGGAGCAATCTTTTCTCATGTATCTGCTTCCCTGCGTATTTACTTCCCAGGGTTCCAGCATCCAAAGCTCTACCCTCCCTTCTCTGTAGTGCGTTTCTCTGTGAGCCCCTGCCCACCAATGTGGCAGTACTCAATGTCCTACTGATGTGGCCCAATCAAAGCCTTTATCATTATTTAATCAAGTAAAAGTGAAACCTCTGAATCCAATATAATCTTAATATGTCCAGAGGAAAAGACCAGTTTACAAAGATAATCCAATATATATATTTTTGGAATTCATAAATAATACTAAGCTGCTACAACATCTAAAGAGAAATCTTGATATTCCCACTCACATTTGCTATGCTCTCTATTCTCCCTATCTCAATTATTGATAACTGGTCCCTCCAGTTTGCTTTTGCCAAAAATGCTTGAAGTTATCCTTAGTTCCTCTCTTTCTTGGATACTTCACATCCAATCCATCAGAGAATCTTTTGGTTCTGTCTTCAAATTGCAGCCAGAATTGAATCACTTTGCACCATCCATCCCTCTTGCCTGGATTATTTTAATAGCCTACTAACTGCTCTTCCTGCTATCACTATTGTCCCCGTGCAATCATTTCTCAACACAGCAGCCACCGTAATTCTAATAAAATAAATCAGATCACATTACTTCTCTACTCAAAACATTCCAGTAGTTTTCTGTAATACACAGAAAAAAAGGTAATGTCCTTTCAATGGGTGACAATGGCTTTCTCCTCTTAATCCTGTTACTTCTTTGACATCATATCTTGTGCTTTTCCACTATCCTCCTGCCCCACTGCTTCCTTGCTTTCTGACATTCTGCCTCATCCTGCCTCAGGGCTTATCACTTGTCATCATGTTTATCTGGACACTTTCTTAAGATTTATGCACAGTTTTCTCTTGTACCACTTTTTTTTTCTTGTACCACTTTTAAGTCTTTGTTCAAATATCATCTCAGCAAAAATGATTTCTCTGATCATTCTAAAAGTTTTATCCTTCCACCTTCCCTGATAAAAATTCTTCAGAGTACTTATCTGCTAACATAGTGCATGAATTACTTACGTGTTTTGTTTGCTGTCCTCTCCCACTAAAATGAAAGTTCTATGGTAACAGCAATATTTGTCCATCTTGGTCGCTGCTGAATCCCTAGTGCCTAGAACAGTTTCTGTCACATAGTAGATGCTCAATAAGCCTTTGTTGAATGAATTAAAATGTATTTATATTTCCTTCTCTCCTTGTCAAAGAGCAGTGACTTTCATTTTCATATTCCTAATACCTGACTCACAATTGGTGTTTATTTATAAAATTAAAGCATAACAGTCTACAATTATCTAATTTTCATAAATACTAATATTGGACTATATATCTCTCTCTATAAAATATAGAGCAAAAATAAAATAATAAATCAGGCACCAGTCTTAAATGAAAGATTAAATGCTTGGTGATCCAAAGGGATAAGAATCAGGAGTCTAAAACCACAAACCTACCATTTCCTACATTTCTGATATTTATATGAAGTAAATTTTCTATGTAATATTTGGAAATGATTACTAGGAATATGACACTCACTTTAGACTGTGTTTGTTTATTCATGTGTTATAAACTTTATAATCAACAGCAATCACAAGCCCTGTTGCCAATCTTCCCAACCACTATGAATGCTGCAAGGTGAATTAATTAGTAAGAACAGATGTAAAGCAGTTCTAAGAGATGTGCTGGCAGTGGTCCAGTAGCTGGTCTCACAGTAGAGTGTAAACTACATATGTAGATACTATCCAATTACAGTCACATGTGAAATCACAGGGACCGCTGTGTACTTTTTTCTGCATCTCACTCTCAAGGATAATAACACACTAACACAATTTTAGAGATAATTGGAATGTTGTATTTAGCTAGAGATTTCATTGTAAGCTCATTACAGTTTGCAAACAATATTTACAATTTCTCATGTTTCTTTTTGTAAAATGCTTAACTACTTGCCTGCTGTAATATATAATAGGCGGAGAATTAAAACGCGTGTGCACCTGGTTTATTTAAATGACAAATTTTTATTCATGTTCTCAGTAATAGGCATTAGAAAGGTAAACAGAAATTAAGTGGTTAATGAAATAATAATGACTTTGGAAAATTTGTTTTCGCAAACCTCTCAAGTTCTCATTATCAAAATAAAATGTTTGGAAATAATCTCAAAATGAGGTAAGGATTTCAATCTATTACCCTTTTTTTGCGGTAACTTTGTATGCAAAACATCTGCCACTCATTTAACAAGAAATTTCCATTATTATTTCTAAAATTAAGCAAAATCTAATCCAGGAATCTCAATTTTGGAATGGACAATACATAATTATAATATCAGATACATCATAGAATGTCATGTCACAATAAATAAAGACTTTATATCCCATTTGGACATTGTTAGTTCCCTGGCCTATTCCTTTTAATCTGTTTATTCAGAGTTTAGCCAATAGCATATATGAAAGGTCTGATATTGAGATTCCTAAAAAGTCACTGTAAAATATTCACAAATATAAAATATTCCTGAAGCTGAGCACTATCGGAATTTACAAATTATCTTAAAAGTCTCTTTTATACCGCAGATGGTATCCCTATGATTTGGGGCTTAACATGGTCAAAGACTAAAGTAGTGTAATATAATATGTAGTGTATATGTCTTTTCAACTCAAAAGACTTTTGGAAATACTCACTGGCTCCCTCAAAAAAAGAAAAAAAAGCCAGCAGTTTTGTGTTTTTTTCCCTACCGTTTCTACAGCTGCATTATTGTAGAGATATAATCAGGCTTGGAAAATTTCTATAATAAAAACAACAGTTAATATTCATTGAACACTTATTATTTTCCCATAACTGCGGTAAGCAATTTGTATACGTTAACTCATTTAATCTTCACAATGGTCCTGTAAGGTGATACTATTAGTATCCCCATTAATGGATTTATTTTAAATGAGTGGCTAAATAATTTGTCCAAGGCATGACACAAGTTGATTGTGGAGGTGGCTCAGATTTAGATACCTCTTGGCACTAAAACCCTTGATTTTAATCATCATTTTATAATGCTAGTGTGCCACACAAACCTAAATACTGTACAGATATACTCATCTTTTAAAAAAATAAATACCGTATTGATCATTTTGCAGAGTTGCTAGAAAATATATTACAATGAATTTTGTACAATTAGGCACTGAAATATGGCTAATAAAGACTATCAATTTAAAATACGAACATTTTTAGACAGAGATTGAACATCTTTAACACATAAGAAAACATCAACCAATCAATAAAATAAACAACAATAACAACAAAACACTGAAAGAAAACCTAAACAGTATGGGAGATAAATAAGAAACAAATAAATAGAGAACAAAGATACTACAGTGCAGATCGAATGATTTACTCAAGTCTTTGTGAAGAGGAATTAGAGGTAATAAGAAATTTTCATGTTTAATTTAACTTCATACAACACTACATGTGATTTTATTCTATGGTATAGATTTAGTATCAGTTTACATTTCTTTTTTCTTTTCTTTTTTTTAAAAGATAAGGTAACAAACCATTGCAACATTTTTTTTTCAATCAATCTTTCAACCCATCAGACCCAACTGAGTATTGGCAATGTAACCCTAAAATTTAGAAGAGACAAATCAGTTTATCAATTTCCCTTAATAAGGCTTACTCCTATTTCATTTCTAAACAAATTTCATACTACAGAAATCCATCTACAAGGGAAGAAAAACAATGGGTACTAACAAGGCAGCCTTGAGTTTTCCAAGGAGGTGCTTTATGTCTGTTTTCATAAATATAAAAATGTAAAAAAGGAGATTAGTCATATCTCATAATTTGTTCCACTCTACCCAAAAAACATTTTCCACTCAAAATCTTATACATGCATATTATTTTTCAAAGTATTTTAAAAAGTCATTTATTTATACAACGGAGAAAATTATAACTAGATAAGAAGATTATAAGAAAATGACATCTTAGGATGTTTTACCAGGAAAAGTGAATCAAATAATACTTCCCCAACAAACACCACAATCAAACACCAAACACCAAACACCTAAAAGCTAAAAGTCAGAAGAGGGAAAACCACTTTGAAATAATCTGCAAATGCAAACTTGAATCCAAGCAAAGGAGAAGAAAGCTGCACTGCGATTTTTCAAATTGTAGTTTCTTTATTATCTACTATAGGTTTTTCAGGTTCTGATTTGAAAACTGCCCTAGCCCTACTATCATCAACTAGGTATGCTGGAGGAGAACACAAATATTTTTTAGGTGCCTTCTATGAGGTACCTGTTAGGTGATTTAGCTACATTATATTATTTGCTTGGCTGGGTCAGTATTATATTGATTGTGCCAGGTAAGTAATTTCCCTACTTATAGATGAAGAAAACCAAACCTGAGAAGAGAGTTTAGGGAAACATGTCAGTCACACAGTTGGTTCAGGCCTGTAAGGACTATTTTACATACCTGCATCAAAAGAGGCTTGCTTACGCTTTGTATGATTTTTGTATAAACAAGAGAATGTCCTTTATCTGCTCTGCAATCCGAGGTAATACTAGTTCTGAAATTCTAAAAGCATTAAAATTAAAATGAATAGGATCTTTTGCATAATAACTTCCCCACCCACTTGTTACAAATTGTTATTTCAGAAGGAGAGGAGAACAATAGGGGGAAATGAGAGATGTTCAGAAGGGTAGACACCCAAAAAGGATGTATGATTTTTTTCCCAGGGAAAATTGTCTAAGTTTTTAAATCATTGCACTCCAAATTAGCTCAAAGCAAATAAAA
This sequence comes from Chaetophractus vellerosus, assembly GCA_004027955.1. Taxonomy (NCBI): domain Eukaryota; kingdom Metazoa; phylum Chordata; class Mammalia; order Cingulata; family Chlamyphoridae; genus Chaetophractus; species Chaetophractus vellerosus. The sequence continues at coordinate 6,580 of PVKH010006822.1, read as the reverse complement.
ATGACAATAGCAATACCCATCTATCTGTGGCTTGTTTTCTATATAAGGCAATTTGTCACTGGCGAGCAAAATCTAACAGGAGTGTGTATATGTGGTTTTTTTCCCATTGACATGATTAGGTGCTTAACAGCACTGTGATTGAAGAGCATCCCTTTAAAGATCTCCACCTATTGTTTATTAAACATACATCTCCATGTGTGCAAAAGCAGCAGCAGCACAGGAACTGACAAGATAAGTGATGGCTACAGAGGAAAGAAAAATGGCTATGTCTCCAATCATTGTTTGTTTCCAATTTATTGGTGTTGCAGAAATGTGTGAGCCCTTGTGGAAGGTAGTGCTTTTGTGAATTTTTGATTAACCTGTATCAGCACCACACATCTCCCATCATCATTAAACAAGGCAGTTAAGTAAACAGATATAAGAGGCCATGGTCTCATCTCTAGAAATTTACAGCCATGGAAATTCAGCTAGCTATCTCATTTGTCTCACTCTTCTGAGAGTGGTTTAAGTGCCACCCACATGGTGGAACAATAGTAAACTAAGTTGCCATAATCATTCATCAATTCAAAAACCATTTGTTGTGCACCTTCTATTTCTGAGGCTCTGTACTAGGCACTGGGTTTACAAAGATAAAAGTATGCCCTCCAACCCCTTGCAATGCAGTAAATCTAGAAGATAAACAAATACTAATTTAACATTCAAAAGCTAAAAAACTATTTTCTTTTCCAAAGATATCCTTGCAATAACAAACGAAAATAAACAAATAAGTTCTCTATTAATTACCCTCTGCATTCATAGTAACATTATTATATACGGCATATAATTTTCTGCCAATAGGAAGCTGGTATGCTCAATCTGCTATGAGAAATTTTGAAGGTGTGTGTGTGTGTGTGTGTGTGTGTGTGTGTGTTGTGTATAGATACTCAACAATCTTAAGGTAGCTCCAGTGTGGCTTGGTTAAGAAATATAGAAATTAAATGTATGACTTATCAAAGTCTTTTACTCTTTTGTGATCTTAAAACATTGCAGCTTAGAACAAATTACTTAGAGCAAGAAATGGGGAAAATGGACAGAAGAAAAATATGGTTTTGCATGGACAGAAACTAAAACCATCCCTCTCAAATGGTAAGTGTCTTTTTTAAAAACTTCTTTTATTGAAGTTTATCATTCATTGAACATCCATAAATAATAAGTATTCAGAATAAACTGTGAACTTACAAAATAAACATGCCTATCATCATATAGGGCTCTCATACATTACCCCACCTTGCATAGTTATGAAAGAGCATTGTCAAAACATTACTACTAACTATAGCCAAGATCTTACATCTGGGGTATTTTTCCCCCAACCCACCCAGTTAATGACACCCTGTATTAGTATTATATACTTGTTATAGTTCATGAGAGATTGTTTTCATATTTGTTCTGTTAACCACAGTCTAATTGTCTTTAAAAGGACTTTCCAAAGGGTTTTATTGTCAGTGAATTGTGATGGTTGATCCAAATGAAGTTGATTATAAGCTGTGAGCTGCTTTAACTTTAGAGGAAATAATACATTTTCATTTATTCAAGCTAGCAGTCTGCATTATTAATAGTTATCAAAACTCTGGCTTAACTGGTACTGGCAGAGAGGAAGGAAGAGGTATCCCACAATTAGGTTAAGCTTTCTTTTGTGTTCTAATGACTTTTTTTCCTATTATTTTAAAATTTTTAAAAGAAGTGTCCATTTATATTGTAATGACAGTTTTTAAATTCACAATAATTCTTCTACTCAGAAAATGGAATTGACAGCTTGGAGCATCGCCCCTCCACAATCTCCAATATGTCTGGGCCGCCTGTCTTATAGTTAATTTTGCAATTTTCAAGTCAGGTACTCTAATACCACCATGGATAAAAGTGAAACAGTATTAATACTGTATAAACATACAGTATTACAATGCTTTACAAGCTGTGGAATGAGTTTACTGAAATAGCAATATTGTACAAGACTTCTCAAATTTGTTAAACATTGTTTATTAAGGTATGTATTTCTCATATTTGCTTTTCAGTAAAGCGGACATTCCTAGGCCCAGATGTCAAGGAAAACTTTCATTGACATTCTGGAGGTCTTTAACAAGTACATTGTCACAAGATTCTCCCTCAGGCTCTGTGATACACCTTCACAGGGATTACAGATATCAACGGAAAGACAGGGAAGAAATACTGAAGGCAAGATCCTATTTTACTGATTATGTAGCATCTCCTAGACACCATGCCATCTGTTATTTAATTTTACAGCAATCTCTGAGGGAATATTATCACCACTTATTAATGAGGGAATTAAGCTCAGAAAAGTCAATGTTATTATCTGAGATGACACAGCTAGTTGCTCTCTCTTCTGACAGGTACTTCCTTTGAATACACCCCAATTCCTTAGCATCATTCATATCCATTGGCCAATGTCACCTCCTTGGAGAGGGCTTCCCAGGTCAATTTACAGAATGGTAGCTATATACCCATCTGCTTCCCAAGTCAGTGGCTATGTCATTACCGTTATTTTATTTTTTGTATAGTTCTTATAATTTGAAATTATATATTTTATTTATTTATTCACTTACATATGGTTTTCCTCCTTTCTCCATACTAAATGAGAATGTAAGCCTGTGAGAGATCTTTTCAATTTATTCATTGTTTTTTCCTCAGATTTTTGTAAAAAGCTGTGCCTGACACTTAATAGTTGCTAAGTTAATATCTGTTGAGCAAATGCATGGATAAGTGAATGAATGAAAATGGCAGAGCCAAGCTTCAGTAGGTCCAGGTCATTTGACTCAATATTCAGCGTTCCTTTAACAAAATCCCATTGCCTACAGTTACCCTGAGTCTGAAGATGCCAGTCAGTAGGAATCTCTTTTCCTTGAATGTACAAAGGGAACAAATCCCCAGACTTATATATGCAATAGGTAAACTCTGTCATTAATATCCTCATCTTCCACTTTTTCTGTCTCTCACATTTCCATTCCACTTAAATAAGCCATTGATCTCTAGTAAATGTAATCACATTTAGAGGCTGTGAGAAGTTTAATATTTAACCCTTTCTTGGAATGTTTGTATTTTAATGGAGGAATTCTAACAGGGATTTTTAGGACACACCAAAACAAAACAAAACAAAACAAAATATCCAGAGTCTATATATTTGGGGTTTTTAGTTTAACTGAAGAACCTCAGAGAAGATCTTGTACATAAGTGGAATAACTGAACGTCTCTAAGGTATAGTCCCAATATCTTGGAAGAATGTGACTGTTTCATTACATAGCAAGACAGCTTAAAATGGAAACGGGAAATGTAATATTCTTACCCTTTTTTTAGCATTTTTCCCATGTCTTAAATCCATAATTGCCTGTTATAACTCCTTGAGGTCAGGGAATGTGTTTATTCATCAAAGCATCATTCTGGACACTTGGTAAGGGCTGTTTGCTGCTTCATTTGTAGACTTTGCTGCTTACCACTTTCATGAGGGATGGGCACAGCTGTTCCTGCAGGTGACTGGCACTGATATCCCACTTCTGTTTCCAGGAGAAAATACTGCTCTTTTAAGTCCAAAGGATCAGTCCTGCTTCTTTTTCACATGCCCATCCCAATATCAAACACTTTGAGCATTTTATCATTGCCTTGAGATCTCAAATCCAAGCATTCACCATGGGCTATCCTTTTTTCAACCAGAGCATTGTAGCAGTTTGATATTGTTTATGAATTCCAAAAATAGATATTGGATTGTGTTTTTAAACTGGTCTGTTCCTCTGGCTGTATTGCATTGTATTAACTTCAGAGGTTTCATTTTTACTTGATTAAATTATGATTTGGGCTTGGATCGAGCCATGCCAGGATGTTGAATCCTCATCCCCTTGATGGGCAGGGACTCACAGAAAAACACCATGGCAGAGGAGAAAGTTGGAATTTGTGATGCTGGAGCCCCAGGAAGTAAACATACAGAGAAGCAGAAACGTGAGGAAGGAGAGAAAGCTCCATTAGACACAGCAGAGGCCCCAGGAAGAGAGATGAGCCATTGGCCAGATAGTTTACAGCTGACCTTGTGAAGAGAACTGAGCAGCTGAGCCCAGAAATAAATGAGCCCCAGGGAGAGAGGGAGATGAGACTTATACCAACCTACAGCTGAGATAGGAAGAAGCTGGGCCCATGGAGCCTTAAGAGGGAGAAGAAAGCAGAACTCTTGCAGATGCCAGCAGTCATCTTGCTCCAACATGAGGCAACAGACTTTGGTGAGGGAAGTAAATTAGGCTTTATGGCCTTGTACCTCAAATAAATACCCTTTATAAAATACAACAGATTTCTGGCAAAGTCAGCACCCCTTTAGCTGACTAATACAAACATCTTCCCATAATTCTTCAACTTTATTGAGACTTTTAGGTCATTCATATGACAAAATTTTCATTATCAATCAACATCCCTAGGTCTTTTTTTCCCCTTTTACTCAAATTGCATTTCAAAAATGCATCAATAACATCAATTCCCTACAAACACTCTTAATTCCCTCTCTCCAATTATCCCGTGTCACACTCATCTAAGAACCCAGTACCACAGTAAAATCCAAGTATCTGCCTAACCACTTGCTATCTGGTTCCAATTTAAATTCATGACCACAAAACTTATATGAGGATTTATTTTCCTAGACTAAACAATTATGGAAATTCTCTTTACTCTCCCCCTCCATCCCCCTACTTTACCCCATTTGTAGAAAACTTTCTTTAATACAGTCAGTTATGAAATCCCTTCTCTTCCCATATCAAATCTACCAATTAATCTGTATCTGTTCCAACTCCTTCTGCCTTTTTAACTACTATAATGGATAAAATATCCCTGACTCTATGAAAGTTCTGCCCTTCAAATAGTGTGTCTCTTACATTCTTTATGACTTCTCCAAAACTTTGAAAATATCCCTTATTTAGCAAAAGCAACTGTTTCTCATTTTCCAGAAGGCCATCCTTTGGTATCCCTTGTTTTAAAACAAAAACAAAAACAAAATGCCTTGGCTCCAGTCCTCTTCCATGTATCGCCCATTCTTTCATGTGCCTTCATAGCCAACCAACTTGCTGAGTTTCCTATAGATACTTTCTCACCTCATACCAATCCAATTAGGGTTTTGCTTTCACCACTCTAGCAGAAACTCTCCATGTGAATGTTACCAGTTATTACCTGTTATTCAACCACAGCTTATTCTTTCTGTAGAGCAGTGCTGTTCAATAGAAATATAATGTGAATGTTACCAGTGGCCTCTGTGGTACACATGGATCTGAGCTACGTTGACTCCCCTTCCAGAAATGACTTGCTGTGCATGTGCCAGAGGGTGAGACAGGAAGACTGCTCCTAGCTATTAACTTCTTCATGGTTGGCATCAGCCACAGAGACTTGAATCACCCACATAGCCCACACGGAGTGACTGAGCAAGGCAGGAATATAAAGTCCTAGCTATTTCATTAACATAGCATAATTCTGGTGGGCCATTTTAGTTCCAAAATGTCCCCACCAGGTTGGCTAATACTTTGTTAGACATTCATCTCTGTTTGACTCTTCCTCTGCCTAATCCTGCTTCCTTCTTCCTTCATTTCACAGGTGTCATTCCTTATGAAATATTTTAAACACCAAAGTCCACTGCAGTATCTGCTTCCAGAGAATCTTACCTATGACAGTTTGCACCAGGAGTGGTTTGAGAAAGCAAGTCATAAGTTAGGGTTTAGTCTTTGAAGCTGGATCACATGCCACCTGGTTGGCAATGATACATCACTAGGGGAGCAGATAACCTCTGGCATAACATGGTCATTGTTGAAACTTCCACCTTTGGTAATTTGGGAGAGTGTGAGGATATACTGATAAACGGGCATAGGCTGGAAGCTGATGTTACAGGCATTTAAAATATATGCAAAAATAATAGATAAAGAATATTAGGATTAGATGGCTATCGCTAAGCACCACTGCTGCTCTACAGACACACTGCCCAATACAGTAACCACTATCAGATGAGGCTATTGAGCATTTGAAATGTAGCTAGTCCAAATTGAAATGCACTGTATGTATGAAGGACATACCAGATTCCAAAGACTTAGTTCCAAAAATAAAAAAAGATGTAAAATAACTCATTATTTTTATACTGATTTCATGTTAAAACGATAATATTTTGGTTATATTAGGTTAAATAAAAGATATTATTATAATTAAAATGACCTGTTTCTTTTTACTTTTTACAATGTGACAGCTAGAAATATTTTAAAGTACATATGTAGGTCACGCTATATTTCTATTGAACAGCACTGCTCTACAGAAAGAATAAGCTGTGGTTGAATAACAGGTAATTGAAAGCTTGATGTAGAATCCAAAGGGCCTCTTTGGTTTCATACAGGGAAGATTGCACCTCCACTAGTGAGAGGTTGGAGAAGGCTGATAACCCAGATCAGGATTTCATTGACAGTTATGCCAGATGTGAAAGAAATTTAAACATCAACTAATGCCAAGGTCTGGATGGAGACATCTGGGTAGATGCCCCTAAACACTTTGACCTCTTAGACTCTCTAAGTTTTCTGAACCTGAA